>BGNK01002966.1:38468-85746 GCA_003297005.1 Symbiodinium sp. clade A Y106 | reverse complement strand
ATGCGTCGTGTGGTGTAGACTGACTGTTCAAGCCGCCGGCCTTGTAGCAGTGGACACGACGTCCACTGCTGCAGCAGACGGTGGTCCAGATCCAGCGCCTCCTGGCAGTCCGATCCACGTGATGCATGTACTAGCTATCTGGGATCTTTGTGCCTTCGATGGTTCCGTTTGGCGAACTTGCCAAGCGCCATGACTGCAAACTATGTGTCATCTGAAATCGAGCGTTAAGCACCTTAGCCTGCTGCTCGATGACTGACTGTCTCTGTCTGTGATTCCGTGTGCTGGCTGCGGACAGTCACTTGCTAACATGCGAAGCTTGAACGCAGAACGCTGCTGTCGTACCTCGGGTTGCTTCGGGTATATACTAAGATACTAAGGACGATGATGGGATACCGTTGCTAATTCTATTTCGATCCCGAAACTACAATTGCTGTCACAAATTTGGAACATCGATGGCGGAGGCATAACGCTCCTTTCCCAACAATTCCCCCAGTGTTCAAAGCCATAGCGTCTGAGATACCAGTGTCCCAACTGTTTGGCTTCTGCTGACTTGCAAACCCTGTATCCCCAAACCTCTAAACCCTAAACCCCTGAGCCCCGAAACCCTAAACCCCTAAACCCCAAAACCCCGAAACCTAAACCTCTGAACCCGTAAACCCCGAAATCCTAAACCTTTTAAGCTTCTAGTGTAAACATTAAGACTTTAGGCCAGGATTCTAGGGTTCGGGGGCTGCGCGAAGGATACCCTACTTGCAGGTTCATGGGTAGTTATAAGTGGGGTTATAAGTAGGGTAACTATAGTTATAACCCATATGCTACCCATGAACCTCCAAGCAGCACCGCTAAATCAGGAATATACCTCAGCCCCCCCAAATTATTCACAACCAGGGTATACCTTAAACAAACCCTAAAGCTCCAAATAGCCCAAAGTGGGTACGGTGTCTAGACTTTAGACCCCAAGGGGTTTAGGGTTTAGGGGACCACAAGGTCGGTTTTATTGTTATATGGAGTCTTATGGCGCCAATCAGGATGTGAGATATATTCTCGACTTGGAGGTTCATGGGTAGTTATAAGTGGGGTTGTAAGTCCCATAATCTGGGTTACAACTATAGTTACCCTACTTATAACCCCACTTATAGCTACCCATGAACCTCCGAGTACTTTAATCGGCATTGGGCTCTCTGGGCAGTTGAAGCTCCACTGGCACGGCAGCCAAAAGATCTGGAAGACTTTGGAGACTTCATCTGAATCAAACAGTGGTGTAATCTAGGGGCCTTGATAATTAGAATAGGGTATGATTAAAATAAGGAACCCCGACAATAGTGTAGGTAATTACTGAGGCCCCTATAATAGAGACGCTGGTTGTGGCCACATCGCATCTGCCGTGGATGCGTCTACACGGACCGTTGTCTGTGTGGCTCAAAACCGTCGTTTGCGACTGCACTCAGCTGAACCCCTGAAACCCCAACTGCCTAAAATCCCAAACCCCAAACCCTAAACCCGCGACCCTAGAAACCGCATGAACCTGAATCCCTAAACGCATGAATCCCGTAACACTCCCGTAAGGCATCTTACCGACCTGCTTGCTAGGGCCAAGTTTTATCACGAAGCCCACCTCAGACCTGGACCACTCGTGCCCTCGACTCTCTGAACCTCGCCCAAGCCGTAGGAAACTCCATGGCGATGGAAACCGCTACAAGCCTCGAAAGGCCCAGGAAAACGAGGAAAACGGTGATGTCATTCGGCCCCTGCTCCTGAACCCTAAACGCAACCCTAAACCCAAAACCGTGGCTCCTCCAAGTCCTCCATGAATCATTGAAGACAGCCCAACTTACCATGGATTCAGAAAGACAACCCGACCTTACTATGAGGCATCCTTAATTATTCATGCGTGTTAGCGGTATATTGCTTAATTGACGGACGTTGGTCCGCTGTGTCGAACCCTCAAGTTCCTGTAGCATGTGGTGTTTCAAATTGGGGTCAGGGCTTTGGGCTGCGGGCTTTCTCCGTCTACGCCACTACAACCCTTCTTCTCCAAAGATGGGCAGAAACAAAAGGTTAAGCTTTCACGACACCATGGGTACACAAGAACTAACCCTGCAAAACAGCACCGAGTCATATTGAACATAGGGCATTCCCCGCAAAATAACGGTGTTGTTGGATCTATACCCTAAACCCTAAAGCTAAAACCTTCACCCTATACCCTAAACCCCATACCCCCTAAACCCTATATTCTACACCCTAAACCTCTGCGAACCGGACCCGCAGCGTTGCGTCGATGGGGGCTGGCACGCGCCTGTCCCGGCTGGTGCAGCCGAAAGTGAGAGTCTACACTATATGAGGTTCCTTTACAAGGTCCTTAGAGGGTTCTTCGAAAGGGCTCCATGACCTTCAAGATTTGAACAGTGTTTTGGGGTATATTGTATATCAAAAAGCTACAGCAAGGACTAGCAGGGAGTACTATGACAACCCCTACATAAACCCCCCAAACTCCTGAAACCCTAGAACCCCTTTTGAACCCTGCCAAACCCCTATAGGACACCCTTAAGGATTCCGTTAAGACCCCTACATACATGCGGGTTTCAAGCTTTAGGGCCTTCGATTTTTGACGCTCTGGTCATCCTCAAGGTTCGGGCTCCGGGTTCCTTTTAAGGGTTTCTTTAAGGGATCGAAAAGGGATCTATAAGAGATCTATAAGGGATCTATAAGGGTATAGGGTTTCGTTGATGAGGCTTTGGGGTTTCGTGGTTTAGGCTTGGGGCGTTTAGTGGTTTTGGGGTTTAGGGGTTCATATAGGGTGTAGGGGTTTAGGTCTTAAGGCTTCGGGCTTAAGGTGTACGTGCTCACTGGAAGAAATTGAAGCTCAACACTCCGGATTTCGCGCCGGGAGTTTGGAGTTGAGAACCTACTTGGAGGTTCATGGGTAGTTAAAATGGAGTTTAGTCCCCGAATAATTGCTGGCTATAGCTATACTTACCCTACTTATAACCCCACTTATAACTACCCCCCATGAGCCTCCAAGTACGGCCTCCCGACGCCCGCCCGCCTGCAGCAAAAAGCGCACCGCTTCCGAGCGGCCCATGTGCCCCGCAATGTGCAAAGGCGTCCAACCTGGGGTTTGCCAGCGGTGCTAAGGGTTTGGGTTTAGGGCTTAGTGTCCAGGGTTCAGGGTTTAGGGCTTAGGGTTTGGGGGTTAGCGCTTAGGTCTTAGGGGTGTTTGAGACGTTTGGACAGGTTTTAGACTCCCCTACAACCAACATGTAACCGTGCATGAACCTTCAGTCCTCAACCCTAAAACACGGAACCCTAAAATAATAGGGGCCTTAGTAAATACCTATATAGTATAATATAACCCTAAACCCTAAATTCTAGGGCTTCTGCCCTGGGTCTGGGGGCGCAGGCTCAGGACTTAACAGGGCCTCCTCCAAGGCTCAGGTGACTCGGCAAGCAGATAAAAAGCAGGACTTATGAATAAGATGAGCCCAACTACGGTACTTATAAGTCTGCCTTAACACCTATCTACGAAGTCCCCTGCCCTGTAACCAAGGGTTAATTCATGCAAAAAGCCCCGCCCACATCTGGGGTCACACCCAGAGTCTCTAGCAGCTGTGGGAAATTTACCCTGTCAGCGTCATCCGATGTGCACGCGTCCTGTTCATGTGTTTAGTCTTGTTCTATTTATTTTTTTTTTGAACGCCTTTTTCTTCCCTTAGGGTTTAGGGTTTTTTTTTTAAGTGCAATGGGACTTTCTCTCGCAGGGTTTAGGGTTTAGGGTTTAGGCTTCCCTGTCTTGAGGACCTCTTTGGACTCCTGTCTTCGCTGGTCAAAGGCTTTGGGGATCCTTTTTAGGATTCCTTTTTTAGGCCTCCGTTTTAGGCTTCCTTTCTAGGCCTCCTGTTCAGGTTTCCGTTTTAGGCTTTCTTTTTGGGGCGTTCCTTTTTGGGGGGGGTTCCTTGTTAGGGTTCGCTTTCGGTGGCTCCTTCAAGGGTTCTATAAGGGTTTAGAGGTTGCACTTATGTGTAGCGTCACAGCTCAGCGCTGCAGTGTTTCGGTTTAGGGTTTAGGGTTTAGGGCTTAGGGTATAGGGTTTAGGGTTTCTCAAACATCCGCAATTCAAGCGAGACCAATCACCATGCAGCACAGTTCATAGACAGTGTGTAGCATCGAACGAAAAACTCGCTATCTACCATCTTACTGTGCTAATATAGAATATCAAACAGATCATACAAAACATATATTGTACAAGAGATGAAGACCTCGAAAGGTGGGATGAAGGTAGTTCGGATCAAGGAAGCAATAAACCCTAAACCCTAGACAAGGGCTCTCAGACTCTCAATTTGCTGGGATTCCGTCACCTTCCCTGCACCCCACCTCCGGAGCCTCACAACCTAAACCCCAAGCTTGAGATTAGGCCCGAAAAAAGCACATAAGCAACAATATGAATAGGGATATCCCATATAAACCCCCTTATAATGAAGCCCATTAAGGTAGGGATATCCCCATAAATTGCTTATGCTTATGTGCTTTTTGGGTCCCTAATAGATGGAACCCTCTGGCTTACAACCACGGGCCCCAAAGCCTAAGCTCTCATGGAATCTGTGGAAAGCCTCTTCAACCCTCGAAGAGCCCGTAGAACCCCCCCAATTCCGAGGGATCCACCGGCAATGTCGACGGCCTCAAGTAACTGAGTGAATTTCAGCACCTGGCGCTTTAGGGTCCAGGGTTTAGGGTCTTAGGGTTTAAGGTTTAAGGTTTAGGGCTTTAGGGTTTAGGGTTTAGGGGGAGTTTAGGATGGGCGTGCGGCTTAAGCTTTGCGGGCTTTCGGGGGCTTAGGATTTGCGGAACAGGGCTTCGGGCTGTCGGGGATCAGGGCTGTTGTCTTGTATTTGTGAAAAGTTTTGCAAAGATTTCGTAAGAGTTTATTCGGGCACTCTCTGCATTCTTTCTTAACCGGGTGAGAGCCTACTTAAAGGGCCAGAGGACATAGGAAGTCAAGTAGGATTCTAAGCAAGGCTGTAAGCAGGAGAACCCTAATTGTTGTACATATAAGTCTGCTCAAGACCTACTTACGAAGGCCGCTGATCCTCCAAGTAGGGTTTGAGGCTGGGGGTGTGCTTCCTTAATTTGAGTCCTTGGGGTTTAGTGCTTCCTTATTTAAGTTGGGCTTGGGCTCTAGAGACGGTATTAAGTGGTTTGGGGTTTAGGGTTCCACCCTAAACCTCTATCGATGCTAAGGGCTGGCAGGCCTCCACTCCCTACTCTGAAAGAGTCTACGAGCCAAAAGCCCTGAGCCATAGAAGCTAAAGATCCAAATATCAAAACTGCACTGAACCCTTACGCGGCACGCACCTTGCCACGAAAATCCGTACTGTAGACCCCTGATCAATAAATTGGGTTTAGGGTTCAGAGATTACTGAAAACTCCTGGGTAATGCAACCCCGCGCTTTATTTAAGGGCGTTGATACGAGTTTCCGAAGTGAGGTCTCTGTCAAGGCAATGGGCTGGTAAATCGGGGTTTACATTAATGTTGCAGTGGTTTTTATGTATAGGTTGACAATAAACATATTCCCCGGGCCAGACTCCGGGCGGAAGGGGAGTTTTAATTGCGTAGCCAATTTGCCCAAACAATTGATGTTAGAACCGGGGTCGCAATAATTTAAGGGGTGACAATAAAAAAAATATTCCGGGCCCGAAATCCCCACAAAAATTAGGATCCAGGTTAAGTAACTAGCAAAAGCTTAGGCTTAAACTAAGAGGACCCTAAACCCAGCCAGCTAGCACGACTACTACTACAATCTACTATTACTACTATTACTACTGGTACTCAATCCCCGGACACGGCCAGAGGTTTATTATTACCACCCTGGCCCCAAACCCTGCCCCAAGAGACCCCCGCGCAAAACAACCTCAGGGGGGGGTTATCAAAACCACACCAACACTGTTGATGGACAAAATCCTGCATTACCCATTATAGGGAATATACCATAATTCCCATAGTTTAGGGTCCTTAGGATCATGCAGGATTTATTAAGCCCCTCAGAGCCGTAAACCTTCCAGCCCGAAAAGCAGCCGAAAGGGGTATCTTATTATTCCGGGCTCTGCATTCAACCTAAAACCCTAAAATGAACCTCCAGCGTTAAACCCAAAAAGGTGAGTTTAGGATTCGCAGGTCTGCATTAAACTCCAGGGCGCTAGGACCACAGAGGTCTTCCAAAACTACAGGAGTTTAGAAGATGCCTAAACGACCCTTTCGGGTTTTGGGTTTAGGGTGCAAGGCTTTGCTACAACTGTTGATGAACAAAATCCTGCATGACCCTAAGGACCCTAAACTATGGGAACTATGGTATATTCCTTACAATCGGTAATGCAGGATTTTGTCCATCAACAGAAGGACTCCGAAACTGAAGAAAAATGGTACCGTCGCAGATCACCCAAGAGCACCTCGCACACGACTGGAAGCGATCCAGATCGACATGCAACATGGAGCGCCGTGGTTCCTCGATTTGCGGCTTCCGGCTAGCTATACCTAAACTCTAGACCCTAAACCGACTTACTAAGCCCTCAATCCTAAACCCTACATCTCGAAACATCATGAAGCGCTCAACGTCGAGGTTCCCCAGTATGTCTTAAGCAGGAAACGTCAAAGCAACAGGGTACAAGGGTACTCTGCAAGCACAGAGCTTCGGGAATCAGGGCGTGGGGTCCAGGATGGTTGTCCAGGATGGCAGGGATCCTCTTAAGCAAAGGAACAGGGTACTCCTTGATTGTGGGGTTTGAAAGGGGTTTGGAGGAGGTTTGGGGTGCGGGGCTTCGGGCTTGGAGGTTTGAGGTTTTGCATTTTGGGGTTTCGTGCATCGGTTTCGGTTTGTGTCAAGTACGACTATAGCAATGACAATGCAGATTCAGACATCTGTTCCCCAAACAAGTAACCCGCTCTGTTAATCCCACACGCAATTTAGGATTCGACCTTTTTGGGGGCGAGAGTCCGTTGGCATCGTGCACGTCTGGCGAGGCACCCCGATGAACCAGCCACCTGGCTTTCTCCGACATTCAACAATCCTATGTAGGGGCCTAGATGATTAGAGTAAGCTTTTGGGCATTATATGGGGACTTCACGGGTATATTATTGCAAATTATTCCGAACCCTACACTACACCTTGAACCTTAAGCCCAAAACCCTCAAAGCTCAGCTTGTTTTCGTGAAGGACTCTTCGTTGAAACAAGAGGGGTTGAAAGGCTGAGTCGGCTGAGGATTCTGAGACAAGCTTAGGGTCTTAGCTAATCTAGAGGGCTTCGCAGAACTGTCCCATCCGCAACACGTTGCAAGTAGCCTAAAACAGTCGCCGGATTGCCGCACTACTTTCTCATTTAGGAAGCAGAAGGCAAGGACAGGGTTTAGGGTTTGGTTTAGGGCTTATAGGGTTTAGGATGTCCTGACAAGCATCGGAACCCAAGACTCGGACGAAGCGGTTTAGAGTTTAAGGAGTTTAGGGTTGAAGCTGTAGGGCTTCGGGTTGGGAGTTGGGGTTTTCTCATGGCTGAGGAAAGGGGGTTTTAGGGTTCAAACTTTGGCAAGTAGAAAACCTAAGCCCTGAAGCCTGAACGGTTTAGGGTTTAGGGTTTGGGGTTTAGGGTTTAGGGTTTAGGGTGAACCCTAACTATGAGGGTTGAGGGTTTAGGCTTGGTTTGGGGCGTAGGCCCTCATCTGAACTGGACACCAGCGGCTCTTCGTCTTCTCCGGTTCGATAACACTGAACGAACATGTTGAGAGCCAGAGACAGGCCTCTGTGTGTATATCTGTCCATCACACGGATTTCGTCTATGTTTGCATATGTACACACAGTACATATGCTAGACAGACACACACATACATGGCTTCGTAACATAACATCACATCACATCACACGACATGAAGTGACATGACATGACATGACATGACAAATACAATATGGATTTATATACATAACTTAACATTGTACTGTACATACATACGATATATTACATATGATGTGTGTGTGTGTATGTATGTGTATATATACATGTATCTATATGTAACTGTAGTACTTATGTTGTTCGTGAATGCCGCACCCTGGACATGCTGCTGGTGAAAAGACTCTGAGCAAGCTTTGGGAGGGATTGGGGCCGCCTTGCGATAACGACCCTGAAATTTAGATGCGGGCCCAGAATCCGAATGGAGAATACACAACTCGGGAGTTAAGCGTTCGGGCCTAGGGCTTAGACGTTACAGTGTAGGGTGAAGAATTCAAGGGGCACGGCATTTGCTCTTCGGCATAGCCCACGATTCAGAACGACGCCTTGGAACTTCTTCAAGTTGCTGGCGAGGCAGGATGGCCCGGTCGCTTTCTGTCTTCTGCAGCTGCTGACTGCTGTTGCACCCCCCCCNCCCCCCCCCCCCCCCCCCCGCAAGGAGTCATAGCTTGGCTTTCGTGCTAAAACCTTGTAGTAACATCCGGGGACTCCATATTATAGCCAAGCTGGAGCAGTGCGCAAGTATTTTTACTTCAAAACCCCAAAACCCCAGACTGCTCCAAAACCCACATCCTTAGTGTTTAGGGTTTAGGGTATAGGCCCTGAACCCTAAACCCTAAACCCCCAAGCCGCTGAACCATAAACCCAAAAGCCGTTTCCTGAAGGGTCAGAGTTCCCTGAACCCTCGACCTCGGAGATCTCAAGAGGAGGGATGAAGCTAGGAAGGACTAAGAATCCCTTACGTAAGCACTCTTATTTAGGATTGCCCCACCTACTTTTGCATCCCACCCTCGGGGCCCTTCGAAAAGACTAGCGAACCCAGAGGGTCCATATACACTACTATTATGGAATTAGGTCCCCAAAACCATAATGGGGATGGTCTTTTCGGGTCTAATTCCATAATAGTAGTGTATATGGACCCTCTGGGGAAGCGCCTGACGGCTACGAGGCAGGACGTCGCCGAAAATTGGAGGAGATTCCGATCGGCGCCTGAGCACCAACTGCTACAACCCCAGGGTTTGTGGACGGGGGTCAAGCCTCTGGGTTTTGCGCTTTAGTGTTTAGGGTTTGGGGTTTGGGTTCTATGGTTTGGGTTTAGGGTTCAGTCGGACTTACGTCTGTGAAGCCACGAAACATAGGGCTTTGTCCATTGGGGTTTAATCTTTGTGGTTTGGGGGTTTTTGAGGTTCCAGAGGTTCGGTTTCTAGTACGGGGCCGGGCTGCAGCACACTGGCGGGGAAATCTGTGGTGCACATTCCGTTCGGGACTTTGCGTGCCAATCAATGACGGCGTGAAGTGTGACTAACGAGGACAAGGAACATTCATGACAAGGTCTCGACGGGTCCTTACCCCTAAACCCTGAACCCTAAATCTTACTTAACCCTAAACCCTCAACCCTACCCACCCCATAAATTCCATAAATCCTGAACTCCTCGGTCGCAGGCCTTACACAACAAGATCCGCAACCCTCAGCGATAAGTTCTTGAGCCCCTACATCCCAAGACCCGGAAAGTCTAAATCAAAACCAGAAGTGCAAAGAACTGCACTGAAATTTAAGAGGCCTTGGCCCTAGACCCCAAACCCGAAACCCTGAGGCCCTAAACCCTACGAATCGAACGTCGAGCCGCCCCAAAACCCGAACACGCGCCCTGAATCCTAAGCCCCCTTAACAAGCATCGTGAATCGAAACGTAAAAGGATCCCTCAAAGTGCCGAAAACTGAGAAACCATACAAAAACGCATCGGTAATAATTCTTCCCAGCCCCTGTCTGGCTGTCTGCCTGTCTAGTTGAGCCCTGGGACCCAACACGGGTTCTCCTTCGTCCCGGGAGGCTTGCAACCTCTGCAAAAATGGGGATAATGGCTGTCTGTCTCACTGTCCATCCGCTTGTTGCCCTCTGTCTGGCAGTACTGGCAAGCAATGATGCAAAACCATTGCCTTTGGCTGGCTGCCCACCTGGCTCTCCCGCCTGTCCTTTGGGTGATCCTGAGCAGGCCTGTCTGTGGGATGGTTGGCCTCACCGCCGCCCCACCCCCAGTTGTGGCTCGCCCAAGTGTTCTGGCCGGGACAGGGCTGCGGGGGCGCCCCCGCGCCGGGCTTGGCTGCCTGTCCTGGGCGGGCTAAACCTCAAACCCCCATTCCACTAAAACCGAAACCCTACACCCCAAATCCTAACTCCACATTCGGGAATGGGGGTTCTTCTTCTTTGAGCCCCTGTTTGCCTCTGCACCGCCTGTTTCCAGAGCCTACAGGATTTAGGGTCCTAAACCCGAAACCCCAAGCCCTAAACCCCATCACGTACACCGCACCCACTGGGAGACGCCAGCTTCCCTCTAACCCCCCTTAGAACCATGATAAAGATACTCTTTTCAAAATTCTCTTGGGTCTAGCATGAACAAACACATTCCTAAGGAGACTACAGTTCCCTGAACCAAAAGAATTCCTCAAGAGCCCGGCGACCGAGGCCCCGCAGGGTCTCCTGTACCACTCCAAGGCTCAAAGAGGGGCAAAGGGTGTTTATTTTTTGGAGGGGTCGAGGGTTTAGGGTTAGGGCTTAGGGTTTAAGGGTCGGTTTAGGGATAAGCTCACAGGCGTCCTTTGAGTGTGTTTGAAAGGCTTTTTGGTGGCTTTATGCGGGATTCACCTATTTCTATGCGGGTTTGGAGTTGAGGATTTAGGGCTTGGGGGGGTTCTGTGATTCTGTGCAGCCCTACACCGATATGGGCGAAACCCCAAAGCCGTGAACCCCGCCGAACTCTTGAAACCCAACTTGGCCTACAAACCCAATGTCCTGATGCCCTAATTCATCTGAAGACGTCGCTTGCTGGAGTCCGGCTTCAATATGGGATACACCGCATTGGGAACCACTTGAGATCTCCACCCCGCTTCTTCAACAGAGAACCTTGGATCCTGTGCTCATCAGCCCCACTCAAGAAATCAGGAGAAGTTCGTCCCCCTCCGCGTCCTCGCTGACGTAATCATAGAACCTATCGCTTGCCCCGTCAGCCAGGTTCTGGTCATGAAGCCATGACATCAATATCTTGATGCCAGTCATTTCCCGGCTTCGGAACTTCAGCGTTCCGATGTTCTCCAAGGAGAACGAAGTGTAGACGTCAACGCCAGTGTCATTCAGTGACGTTCTGAAGCCACGGGGGCTTTCGAACGCAGCAAATGCTACGCTGTATAGTTGTTCCTGGCTGTATCTCTTTAAGAAATCCTGCAAGGGGCTGCGCGCCTGATGCATCTTTGACTCTTTGTGCGGAGCCCTGAACCCCAAGCCCGAGACCAGGGTTTCCCACAGTTTCGGGCACCCAGCACATGCTAGGCTTGGTGTTAAAGTGCCCCCGACCTCAACACCCAAACACTCCCGCAAGAACCCAAAGAAAAGCACAGGCGCATGCCTCAACGAGCATCCTCATGATTTGAGTGCTCTACAGATCGAAAGAAAAGCACTCAAAAGGTGAATACATAGTAGATTGCAGCTCTAACTGGCTGCCATATCACCAAAAGTATCAATGAATCCTCGCCCCGAAAGCCCACAAGTGTCCGAACCCTTCAATGCATCCTGAACCTGTAACCCTTGTCTACAAATTCTCAAATCCCAAACCCTAAACCCTAAACCCCTGAACCTGCAACCCTTGTCTGCAACTCCCACGCCCAGACCTTCCAGAATCCCTTAATTAAGGAATATACCTTAAATCATCTTAGGGATCCTACTCTAATTTAGGGTCTATTCCTTAATTAGGGAATATACCTTAAATCATATTATTCCTTAATTCAGGAATATACCTTAAGTCATATTAGGGATCCTACTCTAACTGAAGGTATGTTCCCTTAATTACCCAGACCCCCGGGAGGATCTAGAAAGTAGATCCCCTAAATTGGGGCCCTATACTACTAAGGGTACTCTATAGGAACCCCCATTAAGGGATCTACTTTTTGGATCCTCCCGGGGGTCTGGGAAACCCTAAACCCTAAACCCTAAACCCCTAAACCCTAAACCCTAAACCCTAAAACCCTAAACCCCTAAACCCTAAACCCTTCGGATGTTCCCTTAATTAAGGACTTTTGGAAGCTCTGGGTTCGACCCTGGGCTTAGAGGAACTCCAAAAGTTCGAAAGGAACCCCCAAAACACCCAAGTTTTAGGGTTTAGGGTTTAGGGTTTAGGGTTTAGGGTTTAGGGGTTAGGGTTTAGGGTTTAGGGTTTAGGGTTTAGGGTTTAGGGTTTAGGGTTTAGGGGTTTAGGGTTTAGGGTTTAGGGTTTCCCAGACCCCCGGGAGGATCCAAAAAGTAGATCCCTTAATGGGGGGTCCTATCCCGGGGTCCTATCAAGTACCCTTAGTAGTATAGGGCCCCAAATTAGGGGATCTACTTTCTAGATCCTCCCGGAGGTCTGGGAACCCCATAGAAGCCTTTTTCTGTTTATCGTACCCTAGACAAACCCCTAAAGCTAAAGCCTAAACCCAAACCCCTAAACCCAAAGTCTGCACCAAAAGACAGCCTCGCAGACTCCAATATCCCTTAATTAAGGAATGTCCCTTAAATTATAGTAGAATCCCTAATACGATTTAAGGTATATTCTTCCATTAAGGGACCCTAAACCCTAAACCCAAACCCCCTAAACCCAAAGTCTGCACCAAAACCCTAAACCCTAAACCCTACCTTAAACGGACCCTTCAATTAAAGCAATCCTAGGCCGAACACCAGAAGACAGCCTCGAAGACTTGACCGGCTGGACCACTCCCGGGTCCGAAGGACAAGACGTTGAATCCTGCTTGGAGGATCATGTGACATCGTTTAGGGCTTTTTGTACGTGAGCTCAGGGATCCTCTGGGCTATATAGTTAGGGTTTGGTTTGGGGTTTAGAGTTTAGGGATTTGGGTTTAGGGTTTAGGCGTTAAGGTTTAGGGTTTAGAGTTTAGGGATTCGGGTTTAGGGTTTAGGCGTTAAGGTTTAGGGTTTAGGGTCTAATTCGAGGGTCATGGGACCTAGTAAACAAGCTTACCAGTACCTTAATTGGGGTTATAAGTAGCTATAATCAGCTATAGCTATAGGGGTTCAGCATTCAGCGTTTAGGATATGGGGTTTGCCTTGGGGCTTTGGAGATGGGATTTTTGGGGTTTGGGGTTGAGGGCCGAGGGTCTAGGGCGCAAGGTTTAGGGCTTAAGGTCTGCGATTTAGGGTTTAGGGTTTAGGGTGTTCCTTTTTGAAGTTCTTAGAGACTCCAATATCCTTTAATTACGGAGTATACTAGTATACCCTAAATCATAGTAGGATCCCTTGTTTTCTTTTGAGGTATACTCCTTCATTAAGGGATATTAGAGTCTCTGGGTTCCTTCAAGGGTTCCATACGGGTGCTCTGGGCTTTAGGTTTTTTCCGTTGGGGATGGGAGGTATCGTGCCATGAGGATCCTGTACTTCAGGTTCTACACAAGACTCCCCTACTTTCTGACACTTTTTCTGGGAGTTTCCAAAAATAGGGGACCCTAATATAGTACCCTAAATTGTAGGATCCTTATTATAAGGACCCCAACATAAGGTACCCCTCCCATATTACTCGTCCCAAGCTTGAGGCCTATGGAGCGTTTACGGCCTAGGATATGGAGTTTGGAGTTGAGGGTCTACGGGGCTTGAGGTTTGGGGCTTCCAAGTTTTAAGGTCAAGAACTTAGGCTCAGGATGCTACAGCGCCGGGCTCTGGGACGTCAGGGCGACCTTTGTCGGAATGGCAACGACGGTTTAGGGTGTAGGGTTCAGGGTTTAGGGTTTAGGGTTTAGGGTTTAAGGCATCAGCAGCAGCAGCAGTAGTAGTGGGCTTTGCGAGCACAACTTCTGAACTGGGCTGGGCATCTTTTGGCCTGGGCTGGCGGCAGCAGTGGTCGTCGTCAGGGTAGGACTGGTTCTAGTGCTGGTGAACATGATGACGATGATGATGATGATGGTGGTGCTGGGATGGAGCGGCTGGTAGCGGCAGTCGTAGCGATGGCCGTGATACTCTACATCCTCAACCATTCTGCCCAACCCTAAACATGAATCCAAAGCCGTAGGCCGTAGACGCAAAACCGTGAAATCTAACCCGTGAGTTGCCAACCGATGAAGTGACGACTAGAACAAGTTTTGGAACCCCGACATTCCTAATCCCTGCAGCCACTATATAAATCCTCCACCTCAAAGAAACCTTGAACCCGACTTTGTACTCTGGGGCAGAGACCGTGGACGGTGAGAGGCCGTGTGTAGGTGGTGGATTTCTCATCCTCGTAGCTGAGGGAATCGGGGTTCAGGGCACTTCAGTTTATGGCTGTGGGCTTCCTGGTTTTCGAAAATATAAGTCGGCTCCCGGCGTTGCAGCTGAATATCTCTTGATGAGATGCGCGGGTTGTTTCACGGCATTCCAAGACCCCAACTACAAGCCCCAGGCTTGTTGCTGCTTCCCTAAACCCCTAAACCCCTAAATCCCTACAGCCCTGAACCCCTAAACCCTCAAAACCCTACAGCCCTGAACCCCTAAACCCCTAAATCCCTACAGCCCTGAACCCCTAAACCCTCAAAACCCTAAACCCTAAACCCTAAAGCCTCAAAACCCTCAAAACCCTAAACCGCGCATGGAGGGAGGACGAGATGTCGTTGACACGGCGCAGACCAAGCACCATCGATTGAGCCCCGGGCTCGGAGAGTTGGAGTTTCGGGGGTGTCTGGATAGAAGGGGTCGCTAGTCGCTTCTTCGGGTTTAAGGTTTAGGGCTCCTCTAAGCGTATATATATATATATATATATATATGTATGTATATATATATATATATGTATATACATATATATATATACATATATACATATATATATACATATATACATATATGTATGTATGAATAATTACTATATCACGGAGGAATCTACTAGCCCGGGCGCCTGCACTAGAACATGATCTTTTGAAAAGAGGCCTCGACGACCGGAACACCCGCAAAACCGACCTTTCCCATGTGGCCTGAAAAGCGTTCAGTGCTAGGGTTTCGGGTTTAGGGTTCAGGATTTAGCATTTGGGGCTTAGGGTTTAGTGCAACCCTCAAACGGTAGCGCTCGTGCTGGCCAGCCCAAACCCTACACCCTGAAGTTTACTTCCCAAACCGGATTTAGGCTTAGGGCTTAAGACTTGAAGATCTAGGATTTTAGGGTTTGGGGTGTTAGGGTTAACGGTTTAGGGTTTAGGGCTTTAGGGCTTCAGGGTTAGAGTTTAGGGTTTGGGGTGTTAGGGTTAACGGTTTAGGGCTTTAGGGCTTCAGGGTTAGAGTTTAGGGTTTGAGATCGAAATCAGACTCGTCATTTCATGCTTACAAGAACGCCTTTTGGCTTCTCAGTTCCATGGCTGGCGGAGGAAATCTAATGTCGGTTACATTTTCAAAAGCCTGGCAATCAGATGAGACTTTGTAAGCTAAAACGTGATGCCCCCACCCTAAACCCTGAAGCCTAAACCCCAGAGCCCTAGACCCCAAACCCCGGAGCCCTAAACCCTAAACCCTTCCTGTGGCCGGAAAAACCTACCATTTTTAGGGTTCCTTACTATGGTTTCTATATATAAGTTTTTAGAAAGGTCGGTGTTTTGGGGCCAGAGGTTGTAGAAAGCTTTCTAAAACTCAAAACCGGACATACCGCTGTTCGAACCTTTAACAAACCACCCTTGTACAGCCCCCCCCCCCCTGTAGAGAGGCGTACTTAGGCTTTGATCAATTCGGTCGACGCAGCTAGACCTGGTGCATCTCTAGCGACTTAAGGGTTTGCGATTGCGGGCTTAGGGTTTTCGAATCAAAAGTCAGGATTTTTCAGGCATTAGTGTAGGACGTAGTATGCAGGGTTCAAGGCTTCGGGTTCGGGGGCTGAGGGTACTGGGCTTCGAGGCCTTAGACGAGCCTGCTCAAGGTCTGTGGACTTACGGTTGGGGTTTAGGGGTTTAACTGTTTAGGGGTTTAGGTGTTTAGGGGTTTCGGGGTTTAGGGGTTCAGGGAAATTTGGGGGTTTAGGGGTCTAGGGGTTTAGGATGGTTTAGGATGGTTTGGGGGTTCAGGGGTTCAGGGTTTTTATGGATTACGTGTTTAGGGTTTAGGGCTGTTCCAAGACTTTGGTCCCGGACCAAAGCGTCGTCGTCGCAGCAGGTTTCGTTGTAGCCTGGCTCGAAAACTTTTGGTATGGTGAGTGGGCATGAGCTATGGGTTCGTTACTATTGGCTGCTAGAGTTTAGTGGGAGAGGGTTTTGTGGTTCGGGGTGATTGTGGTTCGAGATACAACAAGGCACTGAATTGATTGTGTGGGCTTTAGGATGTGCACTGGGCTTTGAGACTGCCTTGTAGACACATCGTCGTTGCAGGCCTTGGAACGAATGATGGAGACCCGGAACTAAAATATAACGTTCTTCAATCCGTCATCGAACCCGAAAACCTCCATGAATAAAATACCAGCAAATCTCCTCGAGCCGTTTCAACCAGCGTGCACTAACTCTTTGGATTTCAGCAAACCGCGTATCGAAGGCAGCTGAAACTAGTGAACAAGGCCTTGAAGCTCCCTAAGCCCTAAACCGCTAAACCCTAAACCCCTACACCCTGAACCCTAAACCCGAAAGCAGAAGACCGGAGAAGCACCTAAACATCAGCTTTTGAAGGCCAAATCCCTTTGGTGTGCCCAAGTTTAGGGCAGATGTGGAACATATACATCCAAACGCCAACCGACGGCTCGGTAGAAGATCTTCATCGCTGCACCCTTCACCCTCAACCTTAAGCTAACAGCGTTAGATGGTTTAGGCTCGACATTACGCCCTTCATCCCTTACATCCCAACCCCGCCTAGCCCGACCCTAAACCATTCAAAGCTAAACCCGTAAACCTTAAACTCCCGTAAAATCCCCAGACTCGAGAACTTTGAACTCAAAGCATCCGCCGGCATCACATGGCTGACAGATCGCTGTCAAGCCCTGCGTAGCTCCCATGGCACAAGCAGCATGAAACCCGACAGCTGGGGTTCTTCGGGGCTCCTGTATAGCTGCTTTTGACTTCTGCACGTCTGGGTTGAAGTCTTGAGTCTAACAGGTTGGAGCCAGCTTGAATGTTACCATCGTGGCGAACTGCCAAGATACTTCGGTACCATGTACGTCGCATTCCAGACAACCCCCAGCTGAACCGAACACGTGCTTCTCAAAAGAACGTGATGTTGCTTGTGCTAAGAAGCACTACATCTTCCGTTAAAGTTCCACTCTGTCAGCTGATTTCATTCGTCGCGGAACATGCTTCAGAAGTACACGCATGTCTCGTGCCATCGAACCATGGCACTCTGTCCATCTCGCCTTCGAACCTTGATGTTCTCAGATAGATGCGGAAACCCCCACTTGCCTGCCCTAGGAAATTTTCTGCCCACTAGGAGTTAAAGCGCGAGCCGGCGTTTCTCAGGGAGCAAGACAGGAAGATGTACAGTTGTCCAAGGGTGCATGTTGCACACCATTCCACGCAATCACACTGACACCCAAGAACCCTGTGGCAGAAATACGCCTGTAACCCTAAACCCTAAACCCGGTCTACACGCTAAACCTCGAAGCTTCAACCGCAAGGCCCAGGTCACAGTGCATAGAAAGACTCGTAAGAGGGTAGGGCTCGACCTGCAGCAGTAGCCGCGGCCTCCGCCACTCTTCCCCGCCCAGCATTTTGGGGGGGCCCGTAAACGTCATCGGCCCCCTCCGCGGGAGGTTCCAGAAGGGGCTGTACTAGAATCTAGACTTAGAGTGGGTGCGAAGGCTGTGGAGGAGGCGTTCCTGCGCCAGCCGGAGTGAACTGCACGCGAATCTGCGACAGAGACAGGCCCTGACTGGCCCCGAAAGAAAAGGGGAACTTGAAACCCGCCGGAAGTGGCCCAAGTCTAGATTTTCAGCCCGGAAAGGGGGGTTTGGGCCAGAAGAGGGGGGGGCGACGTGAAGAGGGCAACAGGAGAAGGGGAAAGACGAGAATGCGCTCGCGAGCGTGATTTTAGCGTGGGAAAAAAGGCGGGAGCGGCCGGAGGCCATAAAAAAGCATGCAGTACAGAGGCGAGGGCCATTCTTTTTACACAGGGAGCGGCACAAGGAAGTCTCGTTGCAGGGTGGCGAGGCCCTCCGCGCGGAGTGCTTGCGAGGCCAGGAGGAGCAAGCGCTGCAAGGTGCCATCCACCGTGTCAGCCGGGCAGCGGGCGGCCAGGTCGTGTTGCAAGCTGCCGAAATCTGCGCCACTGCTTTGGCGGATGCGTGCCAACAGTCACCGCCGAACATGCTTAAGCCGCAGCACGGAGGAGAGAGCTGCCTGGGAGCCAGCTCCTGCTTGGCAGGGGTCGGCAACGAGCCAACTTCTGTAGGAGGTCGTCCGCAAGGGGCGGAGGACGACGACGCAATGGGCAAGCTTGCAAGCTGCGGGCCCACATGAGCCAGCAGTCCGGGCAGAGGGGTGCCGCGTCTGGACGGAGAAAAGCTGGGTGAGCGCCGTAGTTCCAACGGCACTGCGTGCGAGAATGCAGAATGCAGTTGCACGAGGCACAAGGAACACCTACAGAAGCCTTGCAAAAAGGGCATGGCGAAGGGTTCCTGCCGGCAGGCGGCCAGGCAGCACCGCCACAAGTCCAGCAACAAAATAAACGTTGGACTCCGTTGGACGTTAGCCTGCGGGCAGACGCACGGTTGGGCCAGTCCAGCGACGGCATCATGCCACGTGGACAGTTGCGGATCGCTCCAGGCAGGGGCAAAGTCTTGGAGGACAGCTGCCGACAGCTGCCCCGTGCTGTGCCAGCGCCGCCAACAAGGCAGAATCGGCTAAGCGGCCACACGGACCCATAGCTCGGAGTTTGGCTAAAGCAGCAGGCGGGCGCAGGAGGGCCCAACGCAGCCGGGCGGGGTTGCCGACCAAGTGCGGAGTGAGGAGGCCGCATCCTGCCGAGGCGGGTGCAGAGCAGGCTTGAGCGTCGCCCTCCAAGGACGGAGGGATAGCGATGCGGCAGAGTTGTATCCAAGCGTCCAGGTGAGCTTGGTAGGCTTGTCGTAGACGCCTGATACCCAGGAGAAGGCACTTGGTGAGGTGGATGGCCGGGGCATGTGGGGCCCGTGCTTTGGAAAGTGCGCGTATTTCTTGCTGTAGAGCAAGGGGTTGGCGGAGGGTGGCAAAATGCTCCAGCGCCGGCGATGGCTCCATGCTGGCAGCAGTGCACAAAGCATTGCCGAGTTTTATGGGCAGTACCGCACGATAAGCCAAATCTGACCCCGTTCGCGGCCTGTGCCCGTGACACTGCTACCATCCACATCAACAGAGAGGAGGGGTTCACGCCCGGGGAGAAGCCAGCGCCATGCAGAGAGGATGGGGCAGCGCAGGGCGTCTTGTGCTGCGCATTGAACCGGGAGGGCGTCAGCGCAGCCTGATGCTGCCAGGCCTGGGCTGCCTGGCGGAGTGAATCAGCGGAGGCGAGGGTTTGGAGTAGCACTACATGACATGATGACATGGCGAGGCGTGCCAGATTGGCAGAGTGCGCTTGCGTCGCCCACGTGGCGGCAAGAGCGGCCACATCTGCATGGCCGGGCGTGGAGGCGCTCAGTCCAACTACCGCCTATGGCACGGTGGCATCGGTAGGCCATGGCGGAAAGGTCCAGCGGCAGGGTGGGAAGGGAGCATCCATCGCTCCCAGCGTCCGGAAAAATGGCACTGCGTGTAAAGGGCGGGGTCCAGAGTGGGCTAATGAACCTCGTGAGCCAACCGTGGCAGGAGGCCTTGCACAGGGCGAGAGCTCCAGTCGTGAAGGCAGGAGCTGCGTAGTTTGCGCCTGACGTGCTCTCGTATGGGGCTTGTAACCATGTAACCTTGGTCAGAGAAACAGACCAGGCAAAGGGTCCACCTGAAGGCATACGGACGTCAGCCGGGGACGTGGACAGCGGGCTGCATCACAGCCTTGGTCTTGGACGACATTGCCCTGAACAAGGTTGGGAAAGGGAACCTGGGAGCCTGCTTGATGACTTTTAATATCGAGCCCTACCAGCCCGATGGATCCCGATGGCTTCGAAGGCTCTGCGGGAGTGGCACTTGAGTTTGCCACCACAACCGGTGCGAATGTGTGCTAGTGTGCCGGGTAGTGTTGTTGATGTTCGGGCAGGAGATTGGACCACAGCTCTGCCTCTCCCCAGCGAGATGGCGGGACATCCTGGGCTAACAGTTGGCAGAGTGCAGGCTAGTCAGCGGGTATTGTGTAGAATGTGAAACACGGCTTTGCTGAATTCACAGCAAGCGTATAGCCGCACCCTTCCAGGGTGGATAAATGACGACGGAGGTCATTTTTGATGGAGCGAATGTCCGCGCAATCGGAAGGGGAGTCTTTCAGGAAAGCGCAGCGGCGAAAATAAGGAATAAGAAGCTCCAAGCGTGAGGAGAAGAAGTGTTCAATGCTTGGTCCACGAGCTTCTTTGCATAAGTCGGGGGGTGGCCACATAGCCAATTTATACCAGAGCGGCAACCAGGACCGCAAGCGGCAAATGTGAGGTCAGCGTCTGCAGGGTAACGGACCGCAAGTATTGCCAGAAGACTGAAATGGTATATGGCCCGAAGCCGCGCAGCGCAGAGAGTGCTTTCATGATGGTACGTTTGGGGCGCCATGTGCGCCCCTGTTTGAGGAGAACCTTAGAGGGCGTCACCGTGAAAGCTGTAGCAAGAAATGCACGAGCCTGGGCAAGAGGAAGGGCCGATAGCCTGTCATGCACCCTCCCGGCTCGCGTGGAGGTGTCAACCAACCTCGCCGGGTGATGAGGATAGTGCCTCACCGCAGTGCGGATTTTTGCCTGCACCGAGCGCTTGGCAGAGCAGGCTCCTGAAGCGGTGAGCACGCGAGCGAAGGCTGCCGACCCCATGATGGCCACCAGATAGGTATTGACGAAGACGTGCGAGGGAGCGGCAGTAATGAGGTCTTTCAAGGTAGGGCCCATGCTAGAAAGCAATGAGCCACACGTCCAACCCGTGGAGCGTGGAGGAGTACCATCAAAGCACATGTCGCAGCTGAAGTTGCGCAATGGGGGAGGTAGGCCATTCGGTGGGCATGCGAGGCGGTCAACGAAGACCCTTGCGACCAGGAGGTGCAGGAGGATGTTAATCATGTCCGCCAGCTCAGTGGTGATGCGAGGGAAGAGGGGCATGCCGGTCTGCGACGAAGGAGCGAAAGACGGGACAGTGGGCAGAAGTGGCTGCCGGATGCATAGATAGATGATACGCAGATAAACAGATTCTACTTGCGAGCTCAAGGCGGACACTGGGGGAGCGGCTGAAGAGAAGATGGATGATCGCAGACTGGCGAGGACGGA
The DNA here is from genome assembly GCA_003297005.1 of Symbiodinium sp. clade A Y106. Lineage (NCBI taxonomy): Eukaryota > Dinophyceae > Suessiales > Symbiodiniaceae > Symbiodinium > Symbiodinium sp. clade A. Next base: position 64,429 of record BGNK01002966.1, on the reverse strand, counting down.
GGGAGGTGAGCGAGGAGGCTTGAGGAACCTAGGGAGGGGGCACTGTCACCCCGCCGCAGTTGACGATCCAAGGTGTGGCTGCTCGTCGGGCCTGCGGGAGACCCTTAGTGCCGCTTCGGGGGTCCACACACCTGAAGGAGGGGAATTGGCAGAAGGCTGCGACGGGTTTCGGGGAAGACTCGTAAGAAAAATTCCCAACCCTAACACAATGTCCTGAGATTATATAGGAGCATTTAGTATTTACAGTATATGTATATCTAAAGACCTGATATATCAAGCAATGAAAACAATCATACAGCAGCTATCAATGAATCAAACAAGACAGGGACTTGGAGTACTAATGTAGGCACCTGATAAGAAGCCCTGTTCAAACAGCCCCAAAAGATTAGGATCGATATAAAGAACCCTAAAGACGCAAGGTTTCTGAATCGGGTTTCTACACTAGGTTGGCCCTTTACAGGAAAAATATTCGTAAATAGGGTCCTATTAAGCCCAATAAGGCAAAATATAAAATGTCCCAAAAGCCTACCTAGTATAAAAAAGGGAAACCGTCACACTAATTAGTCTAGTCATGGTCTTGTGATTCGTCAGTTGATGTTCTGTCGGGGCGGAGTGGGCAGTGCCTCTTTAGCGAGCTTTGCTTGGGGTTTGGGGCGTCCTTTAACGATTTTAGCACCAATATAAGAGTCAGGGTTGTCGGATGTATGAACCACAGACCCCCGAATCGTTTTCCGTGGTGCCTCACTTTGCCCATGTGCACCAGCGACTGTCTCCGGTTGGGCCATGAGCGCCCTTCTGGAGAGTCTCGTCCCAAAGTCTTCGAGTCGAAAAGCCTCTCACAGCGTTGCATGAAGTTCGCTCCGCCGCTGATACAGCACAGCTCCTCGGGCTCACGATTTCCCAGCTGAGCCCACTTACGTGCCCGCGCGTGGGTGCGTGGGGAGCGGCCACAAGATGAAAGGCAAAGGGCTGCTGGCCTCCCTCTTTGAGCTTTGATGCTTGCTATGGCTTACCATACGAGGTACTTTAAGGGGCAACATGCAGAGGGCTGCATCCCCTATAGCTCCCGGAACCGGGAACACCGACCTGTCCCTGTCAGAGTGTAGTATGTCCACGTTGCACTGCAGCTCGTGACATTATGGGTCGGGCCATACTGCGGCATGGATCTTTTGCTGAATTCCAAGACTGCGAGCAGGCTGACGTCGCCGCATCTTACTATGGCTTACCATACGCGGTACTTTAAGGGGCAACATGCAGAGGGCTGCATCCCCTATAGCTCCCGGAACCGGGAACACCGACCTGTCCCTGTCAGAGTGTAGTATGTCCACGTTGCACTGTAGCTCGTGACATTATGGGTCGGGCCATACTGCGGCATGGATCTTTTGCTGAATGCCAAGACTGCGAGCAGGGTGACGTCGCCACATCCACGGCGAAGACTCACCTTTGCCCTTTCTGCCCTGGGCCCGGTAAGTTAGCTTCAAGCGTCCATGAGTGACGAATTGGACTGCAATTATTGGAGACTTGACACCCCGTATTTCTCCTCGTTGACGTGCTTGCGTGCTCATTCTGTGCATAATCTTGAGGCAACATCTGTTGGTGTCTCCGTTTGGGCTACAAACTCGCCTCTCCCCATTCTGGTTCGATGTTCTTGCTTTTGGCAGAAGAGAGGGCGATCAATATTTCAGCTACAAGTGGTCTCATGCCTCGTGTCGTCTCGCAGTAGCAGATGGTCGAACAACAGCTGCAAAGCTGACCGGCGGAGTCTGTCAGGACGTCTGCTGCGGCAGCCAGCGCCGCTTAAGCTACATTGGACGTACCGAGATACATGACCTGAAGCACGCCTTGAACCTGGGCCGAACCTCCAAAAAAGCCTCAGGGCAACGCGAGGGCCAAAGTGAAACAGCCCAAGCTGCGGCTTAGGAAGGGATATCGAACCTCTCAACCCTGAACCCCTACCACTAAAGCCTAAATCCCCTTCGAAACCCGTGATGCCTCGCGCCTCAGATACAGTCAGCCAGAGGCCTCTGAAGCTTCCCCCCCTGTGGCGACGCTGAAATACAGATCAGGGGTTTACGGTAGTTTTGAGGCTTTAGGGTTTTCGGTTTTTAAGGCTTTAGGGTTTGAGGCTTGAGGGACTTAGGGTCTTAGGGATCGACGGAGACTTTGTCCAGACTTTCTTGGACGCCTCTTCTCTATGGCGCCCTGCTGCAGACTTGTCCGACACCAGAAGATCTTATTCGGAACAGACACTACTGCGCCGCCATTGTGTAAGGCAGTAGACATGCATGCATTGGTGCAGGTTGTGCTGTCCGTTGGGTGTTGCAAGTTGCCGCCGCTGAATCGCTGAACGGTCCGGCAAGTAAAGATCTGCAGCACCTCGGCCCCAGTTCCGACTCAGAACCTCAAGGGGACGGCTCACCAAAGTGGGGAGGGTAGGGTGCGGCAACCGTGGACTGGACAGGGCTGAGGGTCTAAGGTTGCAGGGTCGAAGGTTGAAATGGTTCCACGGAGGGCGAGCTGAATTCAACAACTGTGCAGCTCGTGTCGCCGCCCGTTCCACAGGCCTCGGACTCTAATTCCACTCCGTACTAAACCCTAAACCCTAAACCCTAAACTCTAAACCCTAAACCGTGACTGCCAGACCATCTGCAGCGCAAGTTTACCCAGATTGAGGTGCCAGCTGAGTCAGCAAAATCGGCGCCTGGCTGCGTTCCAGGGAACTTGTTTTGGTCTTTGGACTAAGTACCCAGCAATGGTTGCATGGAGCTCCAAGGTACAACGAAGAGACCCTGGGGCTCTAACAGAGATATTTGTCGTAAGGGCTCACAGCAGGAGGATCAGCAAGTTCCTCAAATCACTGGCCTTGCTGGCCCTTCCCAAGGCTATCCAACATGCACTAGTGTCGGGCAGCCTGTGCTCAGGCTGCGAGACCACACAGACCGCTGGCAGATGCTCTGCAGCACTCCAAGGAAGATTTCCGAGCAGCGGCGTCCTCTTCACATAGGAAGCCGGGCAAAGCCGGGACCAAAGCGGCATCTTGACGGCTCTTACACCCTCAGCTTAAACCCGACGACACCAAGGCCCAGGCCAATCAAGATGACTACGATCCAGGTACCCAGACTAGTAGGGACTAATAGTCCCTATTAGGGCCCCTAAGTCCGTACGAGGGGCTAATGGTCCTACTACTGGGCACTAGTGGTGTGGGCTGGGCAATTATGCCAGATGCACCTGTCAGAACCGAACAACCGGAAATCACAAATGCGGCAATTGCAGACTGTTTGCACGGAAGAGTGACACATTGAAACACGAAGTATCTCAGATGGAAGGCGACATGCCCGACGCGCCACAACGCATGACAGCCGATCTTCTGCTGGCGCGCTCCTTTCGCAATGAGGGCCCTTGTTTGGCGAAGCAAAGCCATACTCCGCACAGGTGATGTCTTCTTCCCACGCCGCGCATTTCAAGGCTCCAGCCCCTGCCTTAGCTGAGACTCGCAGAATGAGGCAGCGGCAAACCGATTCAGGATGGTGTCAGTTTAGGGTTTGCTTAGCCTTTTGGGTTTATTGTTTGTAACATCACTTGGCATGCTCTGTGGCTTGTTTATGTGTGACTGCTCACAGGGGCTTTGGAACTATTGCAAAAATCTCAGGAACTATTGCCCCATTCTTGGGAACTATATGCAGCAGTGTCCCTGAATAGTTGGAAACCGTTCCGAACCGTCAGAACTGTTCCTGGCACACCTCAAAACCCGAACACGCCAAAGAGATCCTGAGATCCGAATTAAGGTTCTGATGGCCACTGCGGGCAGGACACAAATCCCATTCTAAACAAACCAGAAGCTACTCTAAAACATCACGTTAATCCTAAGTAATACACAGGGCCGGCAAGGGCGCAGCGTGGAAGAATAATGGGGCGGACGAGGCAAGCGAAAGTATAATTCTGGCATGCTTGGGATCATCCTTGGCAAGGAAGGCGTGCTCTGTGCCACTCTAGCAAAGCATTGCGGCATCGATTCCTAGGCTGAGGGAGGTTGCGGAAAGTGCCTAGAACTGGAAAAGCATTCTGGCTATGTCCAGTTTTGCGCCCATCTGGCTCCCTGCTTCGTGCACTCCACGGGACTAAGGTGGTTTCTACAACGCTGCAACTTCACCGGGCTGCTGCTATAGAATTGTCTGGGGCTTGGCAAGGCCCACTTCAGGTTCGGAAAGGCGACAGATTAAGCTGCCTGCAAAGCTACCTTTGGTTAGCAGAGAATGGAAGAGTGGTAGTAATAGTAGTTATAATTGTACCCCATTCCTCCATTCCCTACTAACCAAATGTAAGCAAAGCAAGCGTGGCAGGGCGGGCTCTCAGCCATGGCTGACCGTCCGCGGGGCTGTGAGGGAAAAATTGCAAGCCTTTAGGCTATTTCTACAGCAAGGAAACAGCTCTCAGCACGGGTCCCTCCCCTGCTTGATCAGGTGAACTGGTCCTCCTGACTTTTCGGGCGCCGGACCCTCGATCGCCATCGCCGATTTGGCCCGTCACAGCAGGCTTAGAAGTGAGCACTCGGACTCACTACAGCTTTGGTTCCAGGACGGACTTTGACTCCAGGAGGCTCAGCATGCAGTTGCAACATGTGCCTCAGCTACAGAAACCCGCGTGAGAGCATTTATCCGCAACACTATCAGAACCCTTATAGGAACCCATAGGAAGCCTTACTGAAGCCCGTATAGAACCTCAAATGTGATGATTAAGCAATCGAGACGGCTCCTGTGCACAAGAAAAAAAGCGACGACTTTTGATCTGCCGGTTTCAACATTTGTGGCCCGGGCGACAGTGGTGAGAATTTTTATGCCAGCCCTCAGCCCTCACAGTCATTTGCACGGCTTAGGGTTTAGGGTTTAGGGATTTGCACGGCATGTTTTTTGGCGTGCCCTGGAGCTCGTGAGACACGACGAACTGTGAGGCTGCCATGGCTAACACCGAAGTGATGGTTCAGGGTTTAGGCTTTAGGGTTTAGTAGAACGGCGCCAAGTGCACAAGCGAGCCGGAGACATGAAGCACATGCACACAGCAACTAGGCAGTGTCCAGAGATTCCGAAGACTGAGATGCTGTGACCACCCTTACGACTGCGAAGCCCAAAGGCCGTCCTAGCCTGGGCTCTGCAAATTGGCCGTTGCAGCTCCGACCGACACCTCAGTGAGGCAGGAGTGCGATCGTGAGGCAATGCACCTTCCTGGCGAATTCCCTTGTGGCTTTGGCTGCTTGCGCTTGAAGCATTGCCTGGAGAGGCTTGCATTTGCAGGGCACTTCCTTTCCAAGTTTTCTGTGCAGTGAGAAGTCGCTGATGCGCGAAGAAGGGAGTGGAACACAAAGATTAGACGGACCACAGAGGTTGGACTTGCGCGGCCTCCGGGGGTCCTCGAGGGCTCAGACTCGGCAAGATTTGACCAGAGCTGGGCTCTCTAGATTTTCGGAATCGAGACTCTTCAGCCTGTCAGGTTTCCAAGGCGGTGGAAGCTGTGGCTTATGGTATTTCGGGTGTCCAGACATATGGCTAGTTTCGCAAGATATTGATTAGAGCCCATAACCGTTGATGGACAAAATCCTGCATGACCCTAAGGACCCTAAACTATGGGAATTATGGTATATTCCTTATAATGGGTAATGCAGGATTTTGTCCATCAACAGTAAGCTGGCAGCTCACGGAAACTTGTCCCGGCCTTTATGACCCTTCGGAAGGGCTGGGGGCCTTAGCCGATGCGACAGAAGCATGTTCGACTTGCATCATATCGTAGCTGTGTACTGTCGCCGTTCTAAGCTGGTGTCATGTGCAGGTTGTCGCTACTTCTTCAAGTTTTCGCCATGTGCTTCAAGATTTCGAAGGGGACATCCGCATGATCCCGCTTCAGCTACGCATCACCCACTCTAGCGGTAGGTGCAGGAGGGAGGTGCAACCCTGCTTCACGAGCCTCAATGCTTCCCAAGCAAACTTACACTGACCAGCACAAGTTGAAGCAACAACCTTCATCACTGAACCCTGAAACCTAGAACCGAAACTTAGGCCTGAGCGCTACTCAGCTGTTGAGTGAAGACGAGACTAGGTCTGAACGACTCCCGTTGTAAGCTCTCTCGATTGTGTCCAGATATCGCAGGCCTCACAGGAAAGGAAACATCAGATCACTGTCGTGACCAGAGCTTTGCGGCTTGCAAAGGCTCGCCATGAGTCCCACGATGCTGCATGCATGGGTCAAGGATCGGGGGGGCAAAGTTGTCTGGGCCTCTTGTTGAAGCGTTTCGACTTGCAGCCGAGTTTGAAGTGAAAAGCCTTGATCGGTCCCAAAATCCAGCAGGCAAGCTGGTTGTCTTCGCCCGACTATAGACTAGTTCTGGGGCGATTCGCGAAACTGAAATACGCAAAGCACGGGACAAAGAGCAAGCTTCTTATGCTTGGGCACCCTGGTTCCGTGATCTCCCACAACAAGGCTAAAGCCAAATCATCTTGTGCTGCTGAAGCCGGATTTGTCTCGCTCCTCTTCCGCGGCCTGGAAGCGCAGTCACAGAATGAAGCGTGGATTTTGGGATGCTTGAGCTAAACCCTATACCCTAAATTCGGGCTTGGGTCGGAATGAGGTGGGACTGCTCTGATCAGCCCAAGCGGCATGAAACGTTTTCCGTACTAGGCTCTGAATGCAGCAAGCTTTGCAGGATTTTGGCATGCCGATGGAAATCCCTTAAAGTGCCGCAATGCGCATGATCTCTCGGAATGTGATGTAGAGGCAGATACTCAGTCTCGATGCTACAGGGATGCTGCGAGTTCGGGAGAAGTAATCCGTCATCGACGCAGGCGAAGGTTTCGAGGCAAGGGTGCAAAGAGCTACTCTTGGAGTCTACGTGAAGGCGCCTTGTTGCTTAGAACTGCCGCCGCCCATACGAGTATGAAAGCCTCCTAGCCTCTTGGCAGATCTTGAGACGAATTCCTCGATGCATGCCTCCGTCCCGGAATGTGGCCGTGCTTGCCGTGTGTCAGGAGGGCGTTGTTGGACATATGAAGTCCGGCCAAAGGCCGTGATCTCCCTTCGGCGCACAACCATGCCATGAAACCTCATAAAGTAGCTGGAGTCGACTCGTTTAGGGCTTAGGGAGACTTCCTGGCCGCGTCACCTCCGAAATTACCTGGGCATCCCCCCATGCTTAACAGCAAGGGGGGAGGCAGCAATTGTAGCATAGAGTTCGCACCCCGCAGCAATACAGGCGCTGATTGCAGGATCCCACGTTTGGGTCCACATTCTGTAGCTACTTCCTACACGACAAGAGATGAAGACCCCCGTTTAACCTGTGCTGTTAGACACGGAAACTGGGAGTGGCAGGAAAACATGTCCTGCCCACGCCCATTCTGCATTTGCTAAGCGCGACTGGAACCTGTCAGGCCATGAAACCTCGCACATGACATGCCGCTTCGTCTTGGCGGCCCTTCACCAGTCAGCGAGCTGAGCGGAAGGGCAGCCGAGACGGCAACACGAGCACTTCACGCTTCAAACGCAGGATCCCAAATTGAAGTGCGCAAAAACCGGCCTGCAAACCTGAAAGCGCTGCGAACATCCCAATAAAGGGAAGCATTCGACATCCACCCTCTCAGTCTCAGCAGTGCCTATGCTACTCGGCAGTTAACCAGTTGGATGCGGCGGATGTCTTGAGAAGGAACGGAATTCTGAAGCCTTGCACTTACCGGAAAACGAAGCTCAGCGAGGAGTCGAAAGCCGGGCAAAGGCAGCTTTAGTTCTGGGTCTTGAGAACTTGCGGCCTAGAGGGCTTCGAGCTTTGGGCTTGTCACCCACAGGAAGCCCCATGAAGTCACTGAGGCATAGAGGCTTGAAAGCCCCGGAGCGATGGAAAGCTTGGGTCCCAAGCTTCGCAGCGTCTTCTTGGGACAGTCCTGGGAACTGACCCCAGGCACGAAGAAACCCTTATAGATTTGTGGGCAACATACATCTTAGTGATACCCGAGGCTCAGGCTATGGGCTCAGGACGAGTCCGGATCAAGATCCAGCATTGACAACTTCGACGCCCTCAGCTCAGAACCGACAACAAAACGAAAGCCCGAAAGCCCCATTCCGCGAACTCTGGCCGCATGCCGCGAACGCTGCACGCAGGCGGAGAGGCCCCGAGAAGCAGTCGCGGGCCGAAGCTCGGTCGCGGCTGTGGATTTCGGGGTCCAGTCGTATCTGCAGATCCGGGTTCTGCAAAGAGTGAAGACCCCTGACCCTTGCATTAGAAGAGCACCGTCGCACCTTCGTAAGTGGAGCTCTGCTTGCAAAGCCTCGCCAGGAGTCCGACGATGAAGCATGCATGAGTCAAGACTTGGGGGGCAAAGCTGTCTGAGCCTCCTGTAGAAGCATTCCGACTTGTAGCCGACTTTGAAGTGAAGAGCTCACTCGATCCCAAAAACACAGCTGGGAAGCTGGTTGTCTTCGCAAGAATGCAGGCCAGACGTTTGGGGCAAGATGCGAAACCGACATACACGGAGGTCTGGACCAAGACGCGAAATCGACATACCAGAACGACTGTGCGAAGCGCAAGCTTCTCCTGCTTGAGCACCCAGGTTCCAGAATCTCCCACAACGTCGCTAGGGCCAAATCATCTTGCCTGCTGAAAACGGATTTGTCTCACTCCTCTTCCGCAGCCTTGAAGCGCAGTCACAGAATGAAGCTCCGCCATGGCCGTGGATTTTGGGATGCTTGAGCTGAACCCTATACTCTGAACTCGGCCTTCTTGGTTGCTGAGTATTCATTCAGATCAAATGGGCCTGCTTTGATCGCAGCCTGAACGGCATGCACATGTCTTTTCAGATATGCATCATCTCACATGTTGTTCTGTCCATAATACAAAGATGCAAGGTATGAGCGTACTTATGTACTTGTGACACAGGAACAATGAAAGTACATACATACCATACAAGATCGTCGGACGTGCGCATCTCCGACGATCGACACAATGCAGCACTGACAGTTCTGTACTAGGGTCTGCTGGCGGCTGAGCTGTGCAGGATTGGGCATGCCGCAAGAAAACTTATAGTCCAAGGTGTTGGGGCATGGATACCCATGACTTCTTGCACGTGCAAACTGCGCCTTGGGCTTCGGAGCTGCCTTTCTGGCGAGACATGGCCCACTAGGGAGCTGGACCTTGGTCAGCTTAAGAGTGCTACGTCAAATGCGCAGTTGCACAACTCCGGGAACCTCCTTCCATCCGAGTCTGAAAGCCTCGCATGATGTCTCGGAAGGCAGAGGCAGCTACGGAGTGTCGATGCTACGGGGATGCTGCGAGTTCGGGAGAAGTAGGCCGTCCTGGACGCGGAAGGCTAAGGTTCCGAGGCACATAATTTGGGGAGTTTGCTCGTACAGCTACCCTTGGTGTCTACGTGAAGGCGCCTTATTGCTTGGAGCTGCCGCCAAGCTTCCTAGCCTCTTGGCAGATCTTGAGACGAATTCCTCGCTGCATGCCTCGCACTCGGGCGATGTCCCGACCGTGTGTCAGGAGGCCGTTGGACGAGGTCTGCGGCGGACCATCCCATGAAACCTCATACAATAGCTGGGGCCGATTTGTTTTGGGAGACTTCCTGGCCGTGACACCTCGAAACTTACCTGGGCTGCGGCCATGAAACCTGGCACATGACGGGCCACTTCGCCTTGGCAGGCCCTACTCCCCCAAGCCAGACAGCACTCACGAACACCTCATGCTTCAAACGCGAGATCCCGCATCGAGGCGCGGAAAAAGTTGTCCTCAGGCTATCCTCCACGCCTGAAAGTGCTGTGAACATCCAAACAGGGGGAAGCATTCGAAATGCGCGGCCGCCAGACTCTCGAGAGCACCGGCCACCAGCTGGATGAAAAAAATAACTCGAGAAGGAACGGAATTCTGAAGCCTTGCACTTACCGGAAAACGAAGCTCAGCGAGGAGTCGACAGCCGGGCAACGGCAGCTTTAGTTCTGGGTCTTAGGACCTTACAATTTAGAGGGCTTCGTATGGCTCACCCCCATGTTACGGCAAGACCGCAAATTTGAAAACATCTGGCTGCAACATGGCGCCGCAATCGGGCCTAAACCCGAAACCCAGGATTTCACAAACGAGAGTTATTTTGCAGGAGCAAAGGAGAGGATACCCAAACGGGCCCCTAGGGCACCTGCAAGGTAGCACACAACTCTGAGCATGGGAAATCGGTTGCCGTTGCCCGCCGTTTCGCAACCGGCGACAGCTCAACAGGTGGGCGTTGCAGGCTGCACTCGTTCTTTCACCTTGCCAAAATCGCATCAAAGAGCACGGCACTCTACCAGGAGCTGATCCTGAAGATCTTGCCTTCGTTGGCGAAGAGCAGGGGATTCTGCGGCCCACCGCTCTTTTTGAACTCCTTGTTAATGTACTGTCGGCCTCGGGGCAGCAAGCGGCAGAGGACGATGCGCGCAACCAGGTGGTGAAGAACAAGATGCTGCAGGCCTGGTGCATCAGTTTAGGATTTCGGGTTTAGGGTTTAGGGTCTGGTTTAGGGTTTACCCTAAAACCCTCAACCCTAAACCCTAGCCCCTGACTCTAAATGCCAAGAATCTCCTTGCAGCAGCCCTAAACCCTGAACCCAGTCTCTTCTAGGAGGCAAACAGGATCCCTGAAAGGAACTCCACAGAACCCTCAAAACTACCCTAAATCCTTATATCTGGATCCCTAAATCTTATTATAGACCTCTATCAGTCGTCAACCGTTAAAGGAACCCCTGAAGAACCCTAAACGCTAAACCCTTAGCCTAAAAGCCACCTCCCAGACTGCCCGACCCCCTCTTCGGTGGGCCCAGAGACCCCATGAACCCGAAACCCAGAACTGCACAACATCAAGGAATGAAACGGCTCAGGGGTTGGATTTTTGGGGTTTGGTGTTCAGGGTTTAGGATTTCAGGGGTGAAGGCTCGAGGTCTAGATCACCCGAGTTTTTCAAGAAAGTGGAAGTAATACAAGTGGATGGAAGCCTTTGCTATTCTCGGGTCCAGGCCTCACAGTATGACATTACTACCATACTACATACTAGTCACTAGTCTGTAAGGAGTGTTCCTGCCATAAAGGGCTTTGGAGGCTGCGGGCATGCGATTGCTAAATTAAAGCAACTCGGGATCCGGACACCGTCAACGAAACAAGTGATAAACGACTGCAAAATGAAGCCCAAATGTGGATTTTATAAAGGCTTCATAAAGGTAGATTCCTGGATACTAGGGGCTTTGAGTTTGCTTTACGTAGGATTTAGTGTTTAGGATTTAGGACACGCATAAACGAACCATGTAAACAAAAGCAGGCGGACAGAAAGCTACCAAACACGCCGAAAGCTTGACCTAAGCTTTGCCCCTCTACCCCTCAACCCGAAACCTGATCAGAAAGCCTTGAACCCTTTGCAACCACCTGTATCAAGACATAGGCTCAAGGCCTTGGGTCTGGGGTTTGGGAAAAGTTTCGGGTTCCCCAAACCCTAAACCCCGAAACCCCTAAACCCCTAGAGCCCTAAACCCCTAAACCCCTAAACCCCTAGAGCCCTAAACCCCTAAACCCCTAGAGTCCTAGAGCCCTAAACCCTATGACGTCTGGAGATTCAGGGTTCAAGGACTTTAGGGTCTAAGGGTGCGGCTTCAGTAGGGTGTAGGGTTTTGGGGTTTAGGGTTTAGGGTTCAGGGTTTAGGGTTTACCCTAAACCCTAAACCCTAAACCCTAGGGTTTAGAATCAGAGGCCTACAGCTCCAGAACCTCCCATCCAGGAGGCTTTAGGCTGTGGGTCCTTGGGTTTAGGGTTTAGGCTTTAGGGTTTCTGGGTCTAGGGTGGGTTTAGCCCTAGGAGTGACCCCAAAAGTACAGAAACGCGAAAAACCCTGAACCCAACCCCCAAAACACAAAAAAAACCTGAACAATTCTAAACCCTAAACCCTAAACAAATCTAAACAACCCTAAACCCGGCAACCCTAAACAACCCTAAACAACCCTAAACAACCCCAAACCCTAAACCCTAAACCACCCTAAACCCGAAGCCCAAACTAGCCAAGTCCAAGTTCGGAACTTCCGGGCAAGTAGGAGCCGGCGTGAGGCCCATGTCCCGTTAGCCTGTCCTGAAAGGGTTTAGGGTTTAGGGTCTAGGGTTTGGAGTTTAGGGTTTAGCCCGTCCTGAAAATGACGCGTCTTTTGGGATTCTATCGGGGTTTGGGGCTCTTAACACGGACTCTTTAGGGGCTTGGGGCTCTTAACATGGGTTGTATTGGGGTTTGGGGCTCTTACAATGGATTCTATATAGGGGTTTTGGGGCTCTTAAAATGGATTCTATAGGGGTTTGGGGCTCTGATAAGGGTCTACGAGGGTTCTAAAGGGGTTAGGGGTTCTATAGGCATTGTTGGTTCTGATTAGGGTTTTGGGGTTTGGCAGCTTACGATGTAGGGGTTGGGGTTCATAATTCAGGATGTGGCATGTAGGGTTTACCTTAACACCAAACAACCTACTTTTTTAAGGACTTATAAAAAGAAATCATAATACGGCTGATGGACAAAATCCTGCATGACCCTAAGGACCCTAAACTATGGGAAGTATGGTATATTCCTTAAAATGGGTAATGCAGGATTTTGTCCATCAACCGTAGGGAACCCCAAACAGGAAGGTTTCGGGTCAGTGTGGGTGTTCTTTGGAGCTCCAGGGTTTGGTAGGCTGTGGGCCCAGGGGGCCTGAGCTTCAAGCTCTTCGCGCTTGCGGTCTTAGGTAAGGGTTTTCGGGTTTAGGGTTTACTGTTTAGGGTTTAAGGATTGAAGTTTAGGGTTTAGGGTTGGCTAAGGTTTCGGGCGCAAGGATCACAGAGTTCTGCACTTCAGGAAGGCTGTCGGCTACAAGCATGAACGAAAATGTCTTCCAAAGCCTACACCCTGAGCGCTGAAGGAGGGCCATTGGCAAAGAATGGAGTTCAGGAACGAGATGTTGATGAAACAGGATCTGAGAAGTCTTTTGTATAGCTCAGTATAAGTATATTCATGAACCCTGCGGAATACATTCTCAGGGTTTGAGAAGTCTATAGTATATATAGTTCAGCATATGTACATTAAGGAACCCTGTGGAATAACACCAGCAATGGTATAGACCCCTAGATAATAGAGACAGGCTTCAGGAATGTCCCTGAGCCCGAAGACCAACTGTTCAGGGCTCGCGGTTGAAGGTTTAGTGCTGCCTGCATCAACCAAGCCCTAAAGTTTTAAAACCCTAAACCCTAAACCTTAAGCCCTAAACCCCAAAACCCCAAGGCCCTAAAACTCCTAAACCCCCAAACCCTAAAGCCCTAAAACCCCTAAACCCCTAAAGCCCTAAAGCCCTAAAGCCCTAAAACGCCTAAACCCCAAAGCCCTAAACCCTTGTGCTTGTTAGCTGCAGGATTCAGGCCCGGGCCCCCTTTCAACTTGAACAGCCTGGCTGACCCTAAACCCTAAACCCTAAACCCTAAACCCTTACCATAATAAGGATCTAAAGCAAATAAGATGGTTTCCTTCTAACGGCAACTTAAGTTAAACCCTTTTCCATGAAGCCAGCAACGCTAAGCCCTAGACCAAAAGCCCGGACTTGAACAACTCTGGACCTAACTAAGGTGTGCCTTGAACTACCAAAACCTACTTGCTTGCAGGCCCCAAGAACCTACAAACAAGTAGCTTCGCGTAGTTTGAGGTACTGGGGTGAAGCCGGAGGTATTGGGCTGAGTAAGTGGTTCGCTGAATGTGGGTCCAACCAAAGAATACATCACTCTGATATTCAATAATGACCCAGAACTTTGAGAATCCCAGGACTCCGGAAAGGATACTGTTCTCAGTCGCAGGCTTCCGTGCTGGCTCTTGCGTTATCGCCGGTTGACCCTACCAAAAATCCGAAGCTCGCGACGCATATCCACCTCCTCTGAGGTCAATCACCGCCATGACACATAAGAACACGAGGCAACTATGACGAAAGAAGCCTGAAAACTAGCGAAAAGACAACCTGAGCCCTAACCTCGAGGCACAGAAGCCATACAGGGCTGCTTACAATACAGGATATTACAATTGCACCTACCCTGGATCCAAAACCCTGAGCCGTATTAATTAACAACCGCACAACCCGAAAGCCTAAACCCTTTCATTCCCGGCCTCTCGGCCGGGTACTATAGGGGCCTTAATAATCAGAATAGGGTTAAGGGATATATTATACTATAATCAGAATAGGGAGCCCCCAAAAAATAGTAGAGGTAATTACTAAGGCCCCTATATTACACTGCAAGCAAGATGATTTAGTAAACCCTAAGACCCAAAACCCTAAAACCCCTTCCGCAAGCCCTTAAACCTAAATATCCTAGACCCAGAACGCTAAAAAGTCCTGAACCCTAAGAAAAATCTAAACCCTCAACTTCCACCAGTCCCTAAGCCTAAGCCCTAAGCCCCGAATCCCTAGCGCAGTTTCCCTGCCTGGTAGCCGATGGCCTGGCCGCCGCCTTCGTGGCAGTGATTAGGACTCCTTTACAGATTCCTTCAACGCATACCTCGAACTACCGCAACTTACTTTTTTGAGGGTCTTATCATAAACCCTAGTGTAGAGAATGTTTAGGGGCCCTGCAAGACAGTAGGTTTGGGTACTTCAAGGTAGGGTTTAAGGCCAGCTACATGTAGCCGAACATGAGCATTCAGGCAAGCTTTGGGCCCTTTTCGTCAGTAGTGTGTTGTGCATCTCATGAAGAGGTTACGGGTGCGCAGGCAGAAAGGCCACGACAAGAAAAGAACCGAAGCAACGATCACACTACGAACCAACAAAAAGGAAAGCAACAGTAGCTAGCTCTTGCAAGCATGCATGATCCATCTGATGATATCGACAACACTGCCGCTGCTGCTGCTGAGGATCAAAGCCACCGTGTTACGTTGTTGTCGTTACGAACTATCGAGACGATGGTGCCACGGTTTCGCGTTTGGGGCCAGTTAAAACCAGTTTAGGGTTTGTTTCAGGTTTAGCAACTGTGATGGTGCAGCGGGCGCTGGCTGCTGGAGGTGGTGTGTTGATGACGAAGATGGCGATGATGACGGTCATCTCCAGTGAAGCGCTACTTAGGCGGAGCTAAACCTCGCTTCTCCCGAACCCAAGTGTGGATGGTAGGAGGCTTACAACGTATTCCGAATGCTAACAGGCTTCCAAACCCCAACTCCTTGTTCCTCAGAGCCTTGAACCACAGAGCACTCGCTCGTAATTCGACACGAACTGTCTGGCCTTCAAACAACAGTAACCAGTATCAAATCACCAAGCCCTACACCCCGATCGCAACCCTGAGACATCTCTGCAAAGCACAGGAAATCCTTTAAATCCTCGCGGGCTTTGTGCTAAAGAGGATTACTTGAAGAGATTCTCTAGAAAGGGCAACTATACCTAAATTACCTAAACCGCAAACCCTAAGCCCTAAAACTGGGCAACTTTGCCCCAAAACCCTAAACCCCAAGCGCTAAACCCTGAACCGGACCTCCTTGTGCCACTGCCGCCCGAAGAACATCGCGTGGAAGAAGCGGGCTGGCCATGGCTTTGGAGGACCTGTCTTCGGTTGGGGTTTAGGGTTTAGGGTTTAGGGTTTACGTTTAGGGGTTCGGGTTTAGGGTTGAGGGTTTACGGTTTTGCCGTAGACATAAGCGGAAGTATCTTGCGACAGTGTAATTTCGAGTGCGTCGTCATATGACGATTGGCCGTTGGAGCCTGATTGGGGATGGCTCTTTCTTTTAACCCTCCCACCCCACGCCGTCAAAGGCGGCCAAACCACCCAAACCTATTCCTTTTAGGGTTTAGCACCTAAACTCATTCCAAGCTTCTCTTTATTTCTCCAACCGTTTTGATGCAGCAAGCAGGGCAAGGGGTAGGGCAGGGAGGGCAACGCAGGCAGGGGAGGGCAGGCAGGGCAGGGCAGGGCAGGGCAGGGCAGGCCCAAGACCGCAGGTTTTGTCCAGGTCCCCCCCCAACAAGGACCAGTACTAATCCCGAGGAGAACGTGTGCCGGTACCGGGTACGACGTGAGTGCTACGGTCCCCATTGCTGTGGGGAGGCGGGCGAGCGTGCTGGATCGCTCTGCGCCATCGAGGTCCAGGGGCTTAGGGGTTTAGGATTTAGGGTTTAAGGTTTAGGGTTTAGGGGTTAGGGTTTAGGGTTTAAGGGTTTAGGGTTTAGGGTCTAGGGGATTGGGGGTTAGGGTTTAGGGTTAAGGGTTTAGGGTTTAGGGGTTAGGGTTTAGGGTTACTTGGAGGTTCATGGGTAGTTATAAATGGAGTTATAAGTCCCCTAATATGGGTTATAACTGTAGTTACCCTACTTATAACCCCACTTATAAGTACCCATGAACCTCCACGTAAGGTTTAGGGTTTAGGGCACGAAAGCTCAGGACTGTGGTTTTGGGTAAATTATGGCTCCTGAAAGGAATCCTTGAGCAGTCCCTATTAAAGAGATCTACACAGCCTGGGGTACGTAATGATTTCGGAACGGGGATGTAGGATCGCGGATAAGAAGTTTCGGATGGGATTTAGAGATTCCTCGCTATTCCTGGCCAATACTACGACTACTAAGCCGGAAAGGATAGTCTAGTTGAGAGGTTCATTGCTCCTTTTCGCTAAGCTTTCGACCCTAAACCCCTAAAACTCTCGGTTCTAGATATTCCACTGCCTAAACCCACAACCCTCTGAACCCCAACCCACAAAACCCCCAACTCCAAACTCAAGAATCCCCGCAACCCTAAAGTAGACACCAACCTTCGACCCCGCAAGCCTCAACTTCTAGCCCTACTTCACTACAACAACACTACAATAACAACACACGATAATAACCAAAACAGACAGCCCTCCAAAAGCCCATATCACAGGCCAAGAGAATCCCTAAATCCTGGCTTTATAGGTCTTAGGATCATAGGATCGTAGGTCTTTGCTAGTCGGGTCGGGCTGTAAGCAGAACGACCCCAGCTAGTGAAGCTCCTCTGGATGTCGTGGAGGCTGCACACAGGACTAAGGAACGCAAGTCCTGAGACCTAATGAATTAGGGCTTGGGATCCCTCCCTAAACCCCAAGCCCTTTACCCTAAATCCTAAACCCTTAACCCTAAACCCTAACCCCCAAACCCTATACCCTAAACCCTAAACCCTTAAACTCTAAACCCTAAACCCTAAACCCGAAACCCGAAACCCCAAGCCCTTAACCCTAAATCCTAAACCCCTCTTAAATACCTTTGTTCCAACTTGGAAGGTTGAAGTGCAGCTATAGGGATTTGTATAAGGTATAGGGTTTCCCACTGGGTTTAGGGTCTATAATTTTCAGGTCTTCCGTATAGAAAGCTTGGAAGTTACGGAGTGAATCATTGGCTAAACCTCACGCGGATGTCACATTGGACCTGAGCAGTGACAAAGGTTCCGACAAAACCAGTGAACTTAACATTATGACAAATTTCCAACCCGTGGCACTGTAGGCACACCTTCGCTCAGCATGGCTCAGGCGCTCGGCATGATACTCAAATGGCAATGGCGGCTCACCCACACATACACTCTTTGGCAAACGGAACGGATGCTCAAGAAACGAGGCAGAGTGCTGCAATGCCACACGGTCAGGTAGCCCCACTAGAGCAGGCATCAATGCAGAACACATCAGACCAACAGACGTGCACAAATCAACACGTTTCAAGCTTGCCATAACCCATGGTTAATTGAAGCTAAATGCCCATGCAAAAAACGAGAACTGCCTTCTGCAGCAAACAAAAGCTCTACGAAGCCTTCGTAATGGTTCAGAGGTTCCAGCCAAGGACCCCCGAAATCAGGTACCCCTGATTTTCGGAAACTCTAAACCCTTATAGAGCCCTTTAACGGAATCCTTATAGTACCCTTATAGTATCCCTTTGAAAGGGACCGAGCTACTAAGTTACTATTTGATTGCCAGGTATCAAAACCCTCCTAAACCCCTAAACCCTAAACCCTATCAGCCCAAAACCTCCCATGTACGGTTTATGCCCTTTAGGCTTTAGGCCCTTTCGGCTTGGGGTTTCGGGTTTAGGGTTTCGGGCTTAAGCTTTAGAATTAGGGTTTCGGGTTTAGGGTTTAGGCTTTAAGAACTTTAGACTTTAGGATTTAGGGTTTAAGAATTTGTTGTTTTCAGCGATCTCCTTATCGCACCTGGCTTGGGAAACAGTGGTCGTAAGCGAAAACTTGAAAGCGTGGCCAATATGGTCAGGGTTTAGGGTTCAGGGTATCCCACGATTTATGGGTGGGGTTTCCACAATAAGAGTGGTATACGACAAAGTCTGTCACAATGCTGCCAATGCAAGATTAATCTCTCCCAAGCAGTGTGCTGAAAGGCAAACGTCCTTGCTCAGGGGCCGTGCTAATCTTCTCTGTATCGTTCCAATTTCATCTGTCTCGCTCTCTCTCTCCCGCTCCCTCCCTCCCTCCCTCCCGCGCTCGCTCGCTCTCTCTCTCTCTCTCTCCCTCTCTCTCCCTCTCTCTCTCTCTCGCGCTCTCTCTCTATCCAGACATACATGCTTCGCAACTGCATCAAGAGGCCCAGATGCAAAGCCTACAAAAGCTCTGTGAATCATGTCATGGCGAGGCGAGTCCTGCAGTTTAGACCCCGCCCAAACTAGGCGTTTGCGTCCGGAAAGGTTAAGGCACGGTGTTTAGGGGTTTCGGCTTTAGGGTTTAGGGTTTAGGGTTTTGTCTTTAGGGTTTAGGGTTTTAGGGCTTTAGGGTTTGGGCTTTAGGGTTTAGGGTTTAGGGCTTTTTGTTAGTCTTCGCAAATACTCAACCTTCGATCAACCCCCGCCGTGGTCCCCAGAATCCAAACCAGCCACCCGACGCCAAAATGCAGAAAAGACTCCTTGTGATAAGAACAGCTAGTTTGACACAGAGCATGCACCTTAATCCCTTAACCCTAAACCCTAAGCCGAAAGCCAGCTTTTTTTCGAGCCCTTTGCAGCAGCGTGTTGAGCTCCCAGCCAAAGGCGCTTGAAAATTTCCTGATCGACCTGGGGGCGCGAGAGTCTAAGGAAGCCAAGCGAAGCGGAACCGAAAGCGAGGGTTGGAGTTGGGACACCTGAGCCTTTGCCTTGGTGACGCCCACAGGGATCAGAGCACCCGGCAGTGCCTATGCCTCTTTTCGCACGCAGCTTGTGTAAGGCCAGGATGGCTCAGGACGCTCGGGCTGTGGACGCAGGGCGCTGGTTCCCGGCCACGTCCCTTCTCCCCCACTGCGCAGCAGGGGCGGTGCACTGCCATACCCGATGTGTTGAAGTCACACTTAGCTATAGGCCCTCAAACACAGCCAGGCTGAACAATGGCACGACTTGGAAAGCTGCGGAAACAATCGGATGCCGAGCAAAGGATCACCTGCACAGAATGGAGAGTCATCGCAAGAGGTCTCTTGCGCGACTAGGTACATCTTGCAGTGGCTGATTGGGATGGTGGCGGCGATACGATGAAGCAGGCCTTCTTCAGCTGTCTTGAGTTCGCTTCAGGAGGCACAACCGGCAGAGTGTGTCTCGAGACTTGCAATGGCCACTCGGGAAGAGGCACTCTCGAGACTTTCAATGGCGACTCGGGAAGAGGCACTAGAGGCCGACCACTGCCCAGGGGTGTCTTGCAAGCACAAACGAAAATATGAAGATGGTCTTTGTCCTCACCCGCTTGCTAATGACTGCAGCACATGAGTACGCGACTGCAGGTCCTGAACAGAGCCGGAACGCCGCACGGCCGGGCTGGCGATGAGCCGATGTGAGTCCTGAAGCCTGCAGTGCGGCTCAGAGCTGGCCGTCATCGGACAGTGGCTCCCTCATGGAAATGCCAGGCAAGACTGTCGTGGCCGAGACACTGTGCAACATCACCGGTGGCGCGTGCATCATGCGAACCGTGTGCAAGACCACCTGCGGAGAGGGGCCACTGCGAACACGGTCACTTCAGAGCATGCAGCCCTCGCGCCACAGGCACGGTAGGAAGGGGTTTATGCTGAAATGTCAGGTGGAACCTTGACGACTTGTCACAAGAAGAAAACCCGACACCGATTATCATCCACGGTCCGTTTCACGGCTGGTCGAACAAATCGGATGCTCGTAGCTCAAGTCTTTGGCTGGGATTCAACGACGAGCGGAGTTCCCGGAGCTTTCGTCAGAGCCGTGACACTCATGGCACCCTTTTCTCATGCCATTTGACTAGCTTGGAGCAGACACCGCAGAGATTCGACGAGCCGTCATCGGACAGAATCCAAAGCTTTGACAGAGGAACTTCGACACCTGTTCTCTGCTAGGGGCCTGCCCCAAAGCCGGAATGAAGCTAGGACGAGAGCCCGACAGCATCACGTCGAGCAAATGGCGCACATCGTGGCATTCTTCCGTGATGCGCAAGCGTTTGCATGTGGTCTTCTGATCTCTTTTGAGGAAAGGAAGGAAATACTTTGACGGCGACGGCGCCGGCCGTGTCCGACTGCTGGCCATGCTTGCACGCGCCAGACTTATGGTGCGGGGGAGCGTGCGAAGTGATGAAGGCCCATCTTGGCGCAGGAAAGCGTAGCTCCTCTTTGAAGGCCTGGCGCAAGGACGAGAAGCGACCTTCAAGACAAGGCTTGGCGCCTTCCGCGGCCTTCGTGGCATACGACCCAACACAGGCACGACCTTGAGGTGGCAAACAGCTGCAGAACAGCTGGAGCCTCTGCGAACAACGACTTGGGTGAGGCAGCAACTCACGAGAGGCGCGGACCAGCGGCGAGGAGCTCGCTGCATCAGAGGTCGGTGCACCCATTGCTGGTAAAGGCGAGCACAAGGAACCGTGCCATCACGTGTCTTCGACCTATGCTGTTTCCCCTCTGCACCAAAGTCCCTGATCCATCAAACACAGCTCCTGGCTTGTGAAAAGATGTTGGCTGAGGTTTCTTGAGCCCCTCCCTCGGAGCGACTGGCCAAGGACAACGACCGCAGTTTTGAGGGCCTTGAGGCTGTCAAGCCTGGCCCAGGCAGACGGTCGCAGTTCTTCGCGACTCCGACAGGGGGCATTTCGGGCATCCACATCTCTGAAGTTTTAGGGCGACGAAGCTTGGAAGCTTGTGACAGCAAGTTGAAGCCTTGTGAATGCTGCGGTTGTTCGACCGATCCCAAACAGGGGTTACAGGAAGAACCGCACCGAGATGGTCTGTCCTGACTTCAGGCCGCGTGTGTGCGACGGGGGCATCAGAAAGGGAGGAGCTCGGGAACATATATGCCTGCTCCATGAAATCTCTGCAAAGTCTTGATCCAAATGTTGGACTTGAAAGAGAAGGTCGGAAAGAACTTGGGAAAAGAATGGAAGCAGTATGACCGGGGCTCAGCCTGCTGGTCTGCAACATGCTGCGGGCCGCTAGCCGTCCTTGCTCAGATCAATGCCGTGTACATGGACACAGGTGCCTGGATCTTAGACCAAGAATCAAACGTCTCTGGGGCACTTTTGAACTGCGTCCCATCTCAAAGGATCTGCGCAGATGAGATCCCTGAACCCTAAACCCTTCTCAGGCAAAAGCCGGCTGCCCACTGTCGGAAACGGCCGCATCTGTCAGGCACTCAGGGGCCACAAATCAGGGTGTTGGCTGCAAGCCATGTCTCCCCAACGTCAGGGGCACGGTCAAGGAAGGAGCCTGGTGCCTCGAAACCCGGCACAAGTTCGAGGCGTCCCCAGCGGGAGTCTACTGCTGTCAAGCTTATAATTACACCTGGATGCACGACACGATCTCAAATCGAGGGGAAGGGCTCCTTTGCGGCAAGAATGTAAAGCGCCCTATGTACAGGCTGTGTACAATGGTGACGGTAGCTGCCCCACAGCGCTCTTCCGAGGGCAGAGGGCAGAGCTTGAGCTCTGTCGAACCTCTTCGTGACCGGAATGGCCCGTGGGCATTTCTTGAGGGCCTGCTGGGCAGGCAGAATAGTAACAGGGATGCAGCAAGGCCTCATCTCCCATATTGGTAGGTCTACCAGGTAGTCTACCAGCACACTTGAGGCAGGTGGTTGCACCTGGGTGCACGATACGATTTCAATTCGATTTCAAATCGAGGGGATAGGGTTCCTTTTCGGCAAGAATTTAAAGCCCCCTGTGTACAGGTTGCCCTGCAACGCTCTTCCGAGGGCAGAGGGCAGAGCTTGAGCTCTGTCGGAGCTCTTGACAGGAACGGCCCGTGGTGCTTGTCCTTGGTGTAGAGTCAGCAACATGGAACAGAATGGGTGTGTGCGTCGCTATCAAGGCCCGGGTTCGCAGAGCACAAGATGGGTTTCAGGCGTTCGCGGGCAGACAGAAGCTTGCTTCAGGAGCAAAGCCGCTGTTTCGAGCCCATTGTGGCANGGGTGTGTGCGTCGCTATCAAGGCCCGGGTTCGCAGAGCACAAGATGGGTTTCAGGCGTTCGCGGGCAGACAGAAGCTTGCTTCAGGAGCAAAGCCGCTGTTTCGAGCCCATTGTGGCAGCACTGGCTCCTGAAACCAAACCTTTCACACTTGCAGCTGCCTGGCTCCCACTGGTCGAACCTTGCGTACATCCGGGCATGGGCAAAGGTGACGTTAAGGGCCCGGTGGCCATGCTAAAACACCTCCAACCAATATTGCCCTCTATTCTGGGAGTGTGCCTGCTGCACTTCACGACTTGCTCTACACCCTCGCCTCCCAAAGGCATGGCGGTAGTGAAGGCACCGTCTGCCTCTAGGACTCTAAAGTTCCCCAAAGGCTCAGAGGCTCCCCCATGCCAGGGGCGTCGCTTTCGGCACAGTTCGAGTCCTGCCCACAAACCTCACATCACAGGCAGAAGCTTGCGGAATCGGCGGATTGAGGGTGGCACCTGCGCCGGCCAAGGGACATTAAACCTTGCGTTCTTCGGTGCAGAACTGGCTGCAAAACCTGAAACTGCCCCTCCCACGTGCAAAACTGGGCGGCTGCTTTTTGGACCATGCAGCCTGCTCGGCTGGGTAAAGCGAGACTCGCGATCATATGGAGGGTGTACTCAGCTGTGAGGGTTCCTGCTGTCTCTGTCCGCAGGGAGCAGGTTTGGTAGAGAGCCAGAAATTCCGAGAGACTGGCGAAAGCTTCCGGTGCCGCCTTGTTCAGAAGGCTTTGAGCAAGCTTAGCTGCTCATCTGCGGAACCTTGGGCCTCACGACTTGCAAGCCTGGCTGCGCATCTACTGAACCTTGGGCCTCACGACTTGGGCTCCACCGTGCCAGCGCGAACATCTGGCTGGACGNTTAGCTGCTCATCTGCGGAACCTTGGGCCTCACGACTTGCAAGCCTGGCTGCGCATCTACTGAACCTTGGGCCTCACGACTTGGGCTCCACCGTGCCAGCGCGAACATCTGGCTGGACGATTTGCTGTGGCACCCTTCATGTCTTCAGAGCATGCACGCCTTGAATGCTGCCGGCAAGGTGGCTAGTGACAATCGTACAGCTGAGCTGACTCACGAGGTGGGCGTGGTCCGAAGCATCAGGGCTCAAGCTTCAAAGGGGCAACATGGGAGACTAATCTCTGATGGCACGGAGGTTGCCTTGCACCAAGCTCCACTTAGATTTCCTGCTTTGGCCGCCCCGTGATCTTGAAGCTGACATTGCAGGGGCAAGAGTTAGAGCCCTTGATGGTGTGCATTACAGAAACCAGGGTGTGTACGCGTCGGTGAACTCTGAACACAGAAGGGCTGCCAGAGAGCTCCAGAAGCAGGCTCTGCAACAAGCAGCTTTTGTCAGGAGCTGTGATCACAGCTTTCGCAGCCCGTGGAAGGAGGATGCTGGATCTTGGCAGAAGGGGACAGAGCCGGTCAGTCCTGAGATTCGTCACTCGAAGAAAGCCTGGTGCCTTAAGGCTTGCGGGCTACAGTCAGACGAGCTTGGGAGTCAGACGGGACTCCTTCGCCACACAGGGAAGTTGCATCTGGTTTAAGGCTGCAAAAAATCGGGCCTTGAAGGCCACTGTCGTCTGCAACCTGGTGGGTAGAGCTCAAGAATCGGGAGGGTCGAGCGCGTCAGGCAGAGAAAGCAGACGTGACATGCGACTACCAAGGTCCTTGAATGATGCACAGGGGTCTACCGGGCAATCGACATTCCGGTAGTCTCACGCCAGGATGCTTTGGGCTCTTTGGGCTCCTTGGGCTCTTTGGGCTCCTGGTTGCCCTGGCAGAAGCAGCACGGGACAGCTCGCATCCGCAACTTCCGAGAGCCTGCCACAGTCGTCCGATGTCCGACGCTAGTGCTGTCGCCTTTTCTTAAGAAGTGCTGGAGTCTATCGTTGACCACCTCGACCCTGGCCTCGTCAGCCCCGTCAACTGCTGTCAGCTGCGCATCTCTCGAGCCACCACCAGTGAGCCCCTGAGGTACCCGGCCGCTCGACTTTGCTCAAGCCAACCCCACCCCGATGCGCCTTTGTCTCTGCCTCGGTGCACCTGACCGCGAGGGCACGACAATTCAAACACCTCAAATTAATTACGCGGGGGAGCACGTGCTGGGTTTGGCCATTTGGACCTTGCAGCCTCCAAGTTAGAGCCAATTAGCGGACAATCAGGGTCCCTCCAAACAAGATGGACGAAGCCCGTGCCATGCAATTCGACACGAAGTAGCTCAAGTACAAGGCACAAAAAGAGCAGTGGGAGTCGCCAAAAGGATGGGAACGACCAGAAGACTTAACCCGCGTCGTCAGAGTCCTGCTTAGTAGAGGCTCCGAGAAAGTCGCGGATCCATGCTCTGCCTGCACGCCGCACCCGAGCTTACAAGATCGCCGCCTTGCAATGCGCAAGAAGCGAGCCTCTGCACTTGCAGCCTGCATTGACCTGCATCTCCTGCGTCGAGCAGGCCGCCGGTCTCTAATCGACGGGTATGCATGACATGCCAGGCGTGGCCGCTTAGGACTGGCTTTCATGCCGGGCGCACTTTGGGGCAGCAAGCATTGAAACGGGAGACAACAGCCGCTAATTCATGCTCCACGAGCACTTGCCCGACATTGTGTGTTGCAGGCAGTCCCAGAGGAATGGATGTAGAGATGTAGGGGGTTTGCACTGGCAGCGAGACTTCATGCCTTGACGGACACTGCCCTGTCCCGCTCCGTGCTCTTCCTTGCAGGGACGGGCATGCTGCCGAAGGGCTTACATCTGGACGCAATTAAGGACACATCGCTCAGGTCGGAAGCGCACCGCAAGGAGCTTTCGATGCGTGGCACCGAGAGCTTTGCCATTTTCCCAACTCGACTCCGGCTGCAGATCTCCGGAACCGGGAACGAGCATTGCTGGCGACGGCGGCAGACCGAAGTGCCGGGATGGAACGTCAGAGGTTGGAAGGCCTTGGAAAATCCTGACCTAAAAAGACACCAAGCAGTCTTCAGCCATTCCACAGGTCGAGCAAGGAGTGTCCTGCAGGCACAAGAGCAAGCTCCTTGGCATGCAGCGCTGGCTCTTGCGCGTTGCAGCTCCGGTGATAGCTGCGGCCTGGCCAAACCCAGAGCGGGAGCCAGCGCTAAGCACCGTCCTCCAGCCTGGCGTGAGTTGCCGCAGCTTGAACCGGAGTCACCGCTGAGGGGATGTCGGGAGAGAAGGATAGCTCAGGAAGATGGAGAAACCAGGAGGACAACACACGGAGGATAGCCTTGAAGAAGATCTTGGAAAGAACAGCTGCTTTGACCACATCCAGTCTGCGGGTCTCAAGTTTTGACAATGTCGTCACAGCTTCTCGTGTAGTCGTTTTGGGTTGGTTGGGGGTCGGGAAGATGTCCTAGGGTAGAAATGATTGGCGAATGGATGTGCGTGAAAGTTGAGCACATCACGAAGCCGCAGACTGTAACAGCCACATTGCCGTGACAAGGCGTTCTAGGGCGTTGTGTCACGTGCAGCCTCCTACCTTAGACCCAGACGGCAATGTCTGGGAGCCCGGTTTCAAGGAATTTATCGATTCTGCAACCTCAGAACAATAAACTGGGCACCTTGTTCGTTACT
>BGNK01002966.1:9478-38450 GCA_003297005.1 Symbiodinium sp. clade A Y106 | reverse complement strand
CTCAGAACAATAAACTGGGCACCTTGTTCGTTACTCTGTTGAAGCTTCTTGGAGAGCATGGCTACCTCTGTGGCTTTCACCGCCTCAAACCCAAGTTTCTGGTCGTGGCCGCCAGGGGCAGTTGTGTCACGTGCAGCCTCCTACCTTAGACCCAGACGGCAATGTCTGGGAGCCCGGTTTCAAGGAATTTATCGATTCTGCAACCTCAGAACAATAAACTGGGCACCTTGTTCGTTACTNGTTGTGTCACGTGCAGCCTCCTACCTTAGACCCAGACGGCAATGTCTGGGAGCCCGGTTTCAAGGAATTTATCGATTCTGCAACCTCAGAACAATAAACTGGGCACCTTGTTCGTTACTCTGTTGAAGCTTCTTGGAGAGCATGGCTACCTCTGTGGCTTTCACCGCCTCAAACCCAAGTTTCTGGTCGTGGCCGCCAGGGGCNCTCAGAACAATAAACTGGGCACCTTGTTCGTTACTCTGTTGAAGCTTCTTGGAGAGCATGGCTACCTCTGTGGCTTTCACCGCCTCAAACCCAAGTTTCTGGTCGTGGCCGCCAGGGGCCAGTTCTCACGAGAGCTCGGCATTGGGCAGTGAAGCTCCAGGTACAACCCCACTCGGCTGCTGTTCACGCGATGTCCGTGCTGGGGGTGCCTGCTCGGCTCAAGCTGAATCGGCCACGAGTAGGGCCTGGCATGGTGGAGTGACTCTCAGAAATCATGGAGGGAATCTGTGGCAGAGCTCCGCCACGGCTACGAAAGTGAATAGCGCACCGTCTCCGAAGATCGCTTGCCCAAAGGGTGCTGACTTGGGCTAGGCGCGAGGATGTAACACCTGAGCCTTTAAGATTGCTTCTGAGAGCGCAGAAAGTCGCAGCCTGCTCGGACGAACTGCGATCCGAGCCTGTGCGTCTAGTCTGTAAACTTCTGACTCTAGGGGTATATCTCTACAGTTCTCTGAAGGATCGGCTACGATCCGCTACGATCCATCCATGTCGACTGCGACATCTCCGCACCCATCGCTTAGTGGCTCAGGACGTTACCAGGTGCTGTCATAATCCTGGCCAGACTTAGTTGCAAACCGGTGCCGGCAGTGCCAATTTCTAGAAGCGCTTCTTGCACTCCGTCACCGTCTGCAAACCCTACTTGGGAGACCAGTGAGTAGAGCGGAGGAGTGTGGCGAGCACAGAAAAGGGGGCATTGCCGGATCTGAACAGCAGCCCTCCTTTCCAAGGCTGCGGGGCTCGGGCTTTAAAGTCTCGAAGACAGAGCTGGCACATGCGAGCTACCAGGCTTGGCCAAAGCAACTTTGCCTCCCCACTGCTCTCAAAGGAGAGCAGAGTGCAGCTCAAGTGACTAGGCTCCGGTGGAGCTGGCATCACCTGTTTGTGGAAATGCTTCACTCCGCCACTTGCGTCCCGACACCGTCTGGAACCCTACCTTGGAGACCAGTGAATGGAGCTGATGGATGTGGAAGCAGGCGAGCACGCGAAAGGCGGCAGGGCCGGATCTGAACCGCAGTCTTCCCTGTTTCCAAGGTGCGGGGCTGTGGAGCTGAGGCTCGCAAGCCTCCGAGACACAACTGGCACATGCGAGCTGCGAGGTTTGGCCAAAGCAGTGAGTTCGGCTCCCCACGGCAAGCCTTGGCGCTCTCAAACGGGAGAGGGGCGCAACTCAGGTGACTACCACAACTCGTTGGCCTCGCAATATCTCTTGATGGCTTCTGACGGAGGGCTTGTTTGGAAGCGGTCGGCGCAGGGACACGGAGACGAAGCGAAAGCCTCAAGACCGGGGCTGAGCACACAAGAAGGGTCCAGAGCAAAAGCGGAGACCTCGGCCGTCCGACTTCCCAGCAAGCGTGTCCTGGAATGCTTGGCGGTGGCTTTGTCTCTGAATGCTCAGAAGGGTTTTAGAACCATCAGGCGACTGTCGGGAACCCTCAGAGCAGTCTCAGAAAAAATTGAGCACCGCCTCGAACGACGGTTGAGACCCGTTCCGAACCGCGTTCAACCGCTCTCCCAGATGTCCAGGGCTTGGAATCAGAGCTTGCGCAACCAGGTGGTTTTCTTTGCAGAAACCGCCGGCGTCGCCACTGAGCGAAGAACAGAGCTTTCCGCCTTCTCGCTTAAACTTTCGGCCTACCAAAGCAACCGACACCAGCCACGGAAGAGGGGCCAGGCAGAGATGTGCAGCTACGGGTCATTGTCGTGTACGAACCGCCTCTGTCGACTGAGCATCGGACTGCCAGTGGCTGGGGGCCGATCTCGAAAGCTCGAAGCAGGTCTCGGCATCCCGCACATGCGACGACTGCAAGAGGCTCCCATCGGACAAAGTTGTGAAAGAGCTTAGCACCAGCATGTTGAGAAAACTCAAAAGCCAGCGGACGGGGCGGGGAATGCAACTCCATCCGTAGCTAGCTTGAAGGACGACCGGTCTGTTGTCATGATGACGTGCCTGTCCCTCCGGCTATTCATGAACTTTCGGGGTCGGCGATGTCCATGCCCGTTTGGGTGTAACGCGGGGCGCCCTGAGCTTGCTTGCCTATGCTGCACCGGAACTTCACCAGCCGGGACGGCTTTGATGCGGGAGATTTTAGCAGGGCGCACTGTGTGTGGCTGAGAGTGGTCTGCGTTGGCCCCTTAAAGGAAGAGCTCTGGCACAAAGGAGGAAGATACATGGAATCAAGAACACTGTGGCCTGGTCGGCCGGCTTGCCAGTGCCCGGCATCTCCGATCTCACTCCGACAGGCCAGCAGCATGCGCGCAGGAGCTTGAACGGTAGGCCACAGTCCTGGGCGCTTTTTGAGAAATAACAGACACAGTGCAGGAGCCATCCTTCCGCTGCTTCTGTACAGAAAGGCTCAAACGGACAAGGGAAGAGGCGCCGCAAGCCAACCTTCACCCGAATCCGACACGTTGCGTGGCCGGCCGTCCAGAAGGCTTCGGCAGCCCTTTGTAAGCATCAAGGCTACAGCAGAACTGGAGCCTGTCTTCGTTTTCGGGGAGAACTTTGGGCACGGAAGTGCCTTCATGGTTACTTGCGGGCTCATCCTTGACATCTCTTGACATTTACGTTTAGAGACACCAACTATGAGGCTTATGAAGTGCGGCTGGCAGCTTGGTCTTGCAACATGACACTCGGCGGAGGGGAGGTGCGACTTGCGTAAACGCTATGCCGAGAAATCTGTGCCGCTGTGGTTTGTTTCGGCTGGTGAAGTTGTGAAGCCAGCAGATTCAAGATGCACCACACAAATAGTGTCGGGCCATTCACCTGGCTGCTCTCCCTCAATGCACGGGCATTGCAGCTCTCTTTTTGGTAGACAGCTCCTGTGCTCATGGTCTTTGCAAATCACAACATCCAGCACTGAACCATCTGGCTCTCCACCTGCAGGCCAAAGACATGCGAGGGAGGCATTTCCCGCCACGTGTTGCCCAGTGAACCTGGGAGCACGAGCTGGCACTGCAACTGCGAAGATAGAAAGCTCGTGCTGAAACTATGAGGCAACATGGAGGAGGGAGGTGAGACTTGCAAAACACGTTGCGAGAAATCTGCATTGCTGTTGTCTGTGCCAGTTGGAAGATTTGCGAAGCCAGAAGTTTCATCATGCACCACAGAAATCGTGCCAGGTCCTTCACCTGACTGCTCTGCCTCAATGCACGGGCATTACAGGTGGCTGCTAGGTAGACAGCTCCTTTGCTCATAGGCTTTGCAAAGCATTCAATCCGCCGCTGAAATATCTGGCTCTCCACCCGCCGGCCAAAGACATGCGAGGTAGGTACTTCGCACCACGTGTTGTCCAGTGAACCTCGGAGCATCGGCTGGCACCGCAGATGCGAAGCTAGAAAGCTCATGATGAACCAAACAGGACGCACTCCATCACTTGATGAAGAGTGCCCCAGGCTTCTCAAGTCGGCTCCCCAACTTCCTCCTTGACACGCTGGCCCTTCCGTAGCCCTAAACGGAGAGATTGCAAATCCAGAGGCCGAAGGCTGCAGACATCACAGGAGCTCTCCTTCCCGGAAGTCGCAGTGCCCAGGCTCTGTACGCTCGGCGCTGTGGAAATCGCATGGCCAGAACCAGAATGAGAGGGGTCGCAGTGGTGTCAGTGCTAGTGACGGTGGGTCACGCAGAGGCGCACACAATCTGAGCAAGGTTGGGTGCAAGCAGAATTTGGTGACGGAGATATGCAAGAATTGTGCTCGACCAATCAATTCGTGCTTCTTGCCTGGATGTCCAGCAATCATCAACATTCTTCGTGCGAGAAGCACGCAGCATTGCACGCGACGGTGAGCACGCTCTCTCTCACTGCGAAAAACAAGCCGAGCAATTCAGAGCTTCCTGCAATACTGGGCCGACCCAGTAATCATCAACATTCTTCGTGCGAAAAGCACGCAGCATTGCACGTGACGGTGAGCGCGCACTCCCTCACTGCGAAAAACACGCCGAGCAATTCAGAGCTTCCTGGAATACTGGGCCGACCAAGTATTGTACAACACCAAAGTCCCGGGAGGCCCCAAACTTTGTGTAACTTCTGATGGAGGTTGTGGCGAAGCTTGATGCAAAGGCAGAACCTAACGACGACTCGGAAGTTAATGGCCTGGGCGGCATTGGCATTGCCAGCATGTGAAGCATGCGAGGCAAGCATGACTGCAGATGCTGGCCTCTTCCAGACTTAGCCGACTGGCTACTTCCAGAGGGTTAGAACGACGACAGTTGGTGTAAGTGACAGTTAGACAGGTCGGCTTCTGCAGCACCTGCATGAACACTTCGCGTTCCCAGTGCCTTCGACAAGGGCAGGCAATTGCACGTCTTTCCGCAGCACGGAACTCTGGGCGAGAACACGCCAGCAGCAAGCGCCATGACGGAGTGGCAAACAGAATCTTTTGGGGTTTATGCAAAATGTGGCCGGAACTCCTCGTCATTGCTTCCTGAGGCTCTGCAAGTGGAATGATCCACGGCAAGCATTGCAGTTTCCTGCATGCCTGCTCGTGAGCGAGAAGTCCGCTATCCCAGCTAGGAGCCAGCTAAGGCGCCAAGGTGTTTCGTGGAGGTGGCCGAGCAGCACACTGCCAGACGAAGAGCGGTTTCAAAGGCCGTCTTGCAGGGATGGCAGAGGTGAGTGGAGCACAGCAGCTGTTGCCGCTTCGTTCTTCACCGCATCGCCTGCATCTTGAGAGCCATACCATCATACCATCGGTTTAGGGTTTAGGCTTTTCATCAACCCTGGGTGCAGGACTTGCCTGGCCACATTCCCTTCACAAGGCGAAGCCTGTCTCAAGGGAAGAATCAGCCGGTGTGCAGAAATCAGGAGAAGTCTGAAATCTGAAAAACATTGGACATTTTGGTGTCCGGGATCCGACACTTCCACAACACGATCAGCTGAGGGCCACTCATTGACCGACCATCCGTGAACCTCACAGGTTCGGAACAGGCAAGCCCAAGCAGGCAAACGTGAAGATACTCTCGAAGCCTCTCTGCCATTGTGCCAGCCACTTGCAGTCAGCCACCTTGATGCTTAGAGCCCTCGCTTCGGAGGACAAATTCCCAATTGAAAGGCACGGGCTGCGCCTGGAAGGTGGGCGGCAGGCTGGAGCCACTGGCTTGTAGACGTCCTGCGGAGTTCGGTCAAGCTGCGTCGTGAAGCATCACGGCACCACTTATGGCACAGGCATCTGGGTCCGGGGTTGCTTCATGGCCGACTCCGCCCAGGAGCTTTTCTTCTCTGAACTTCAGCCATGGATCGGAGCAGAGCCCACTTTGCCATGGATGCTAGTGGAATGCCAGGTCTGCTTCAAAGCTCCTCTTTGCATCGTCCTCCCAATGAAGTTCCCCTAGTCTCTCAAAGCTTCGACGGCACAGACGTTCTTTGGGCTTTGGGGCTCTCGCATGGAGACCTTCTGCACAGGCCTCAAGGAGGAGCTCTGGGATATATGGGCTTGGTGATCGGGGGCGAGATATCGAAGCTCACTGAAATCAAACTTCAGCATCGGATACGCCCACAGCCTCGGCTACACAACCGACCCGGCCCGAAGCTTAGAAGCCAAACCTCTCCGAAACTTCGAAATTTGCAGCTTAGGTTTTGTGGGCGAAACATGGGCCCGAACGAGCGGAGAGCTCGACAGGGGGACGGGCATCTCGGCAATGCTGCGGCCTACTTCAGGGTTTGGGGTTTGGGGTTTAGGGACCTTGCTGGATGTGAGCCCAGCTGGTCATCATCTGGAGAAGTGAGGTCACAATCACAGCTTGCTTCGAGACATCCGAAGTGGCAAAACCCACGGATCAGGCGACCCCGACCCCGTGCGAGCGGATGCCCCGAGAGCCGCAGAGAACCAGCTCCAGGGCGAGGCTTGCGCTTGCTACCCGCACAGCCGACGGGATCCCTTTCAGGCATATCCAGCAAGACTCAGAGCACCCAAGCTTTAAAGCCCTCCTGCACCTCGGGTGTTGCGGGCTATTTGGGGGGCCCGGCTGGATTTGGAGGAGCTGCGTGTCGATGGCAAGCCTTTCGGGCTCCAGGCGTTCCATCAGACCTTTGGAAGAACCCCAAGCAAGCCGGCAGTGCGGACACCTGAACTCCTTGGCGAGGCCCTTTGGCATGCCCCACGGCGCATCTCAGAGCGCATCACGCGGGAGCGCTTCATGCCGCCACTCCAGAACTCACTGAATTGCGGGCGCTCTGGCAAGCCACTGAGGTTTTCCAGGGCATTCGCGCGGCAGAATGTAGACGGTGAGATCGACCAAACGGCTGGGAGCAGGACACTGGAGAACCAGCATCGGGTAAAGGCAATTAAAGACATCGCTGAGCCCGAAGCGAAGCTCTACCTTCGTCTCGGGCTCGGCACTGCACTTAGCATTTAGGCAGCCATCGCACCATGACTCGTTACATCGCGAAGCCTTCGACAGTTGCCTCCCTTTTAAATCCTGGATGCCTCTGGAAAGCAGCCCAGCTAGAAAGCCAAGCGCCGAGAACTCTCGAAGGTTTGCAGCGTCCAACCGCTATCGAAGGCAGATCAGAGACGAAGTGTCGGAAGGGGTCTCTGCCACACGATCTCGCCTGCAGCAAAAACAACTCGTGTCCAAGCAGCCCTCCCCTGCAGGCAGCGAAGGGGAATCTTGGGACCAAGGAAGAGCTCTCAGAGACTCACAGCACTCCGTCTGCAGGTGACGGGTGGGTTCGACGGCCACGATGGTGTGGGGAGACGGCCTTTCACGGCTCGCGGGGCTTCGGAAGACCGCCGCCTCCACGGGGGCCACAAAGCTACGGCAAAGGGCGACCGAAGCCTGCTTTTCACACTCGCGGGCCTGGCATCGAGCTGGCAGAGGATGTCTCGGACTAAGGGCAGAGAGACACGTCTGGAGCCTTTGGGGAACGTAGGCCACGTGGGCGGCGGCCTGCAGCCACGAGGCTCATCGTGCCGCTGGCCGTACGAGGCCGGACTACACGGGCAACACAAGTGCAGGTTGGGAAGACAGGAGGAAATTGAAGAAAGGAGCCCTTCAAGAACATCACTCCAAAGGGTTGCCGGTGAAGAAGCTCTGAAAGCTGGATGCCAGCCAAATCTCAATGAGCAGGGGGCCCTCCTCGGTGAACACCCTGCATTCAGTCACAGGCTCGCGACACACCAGCTTTGGGCGCTTCAGGAGCTCCGGCACCTGCACCACTTCAAAGCACGCGAAGTCGTGGAAGCCCTGTCACCACACCAACTCAATCCAACTACGTGCTCTGAGGCTTCGTGACGAGGGCCAAGATTTCCGACGACCCTTTGTTTTGGAGGCAGTCTGTTTAAGCCACTCGCTGCAAAAGGCCGGCATGCAAGAATAACATGCCTGGCTTTTCTGTCATTGTGTCAGTGTTGTTTTGGGTCACTACGGGTTTGGGCTCTGGCATAAGCAGGGTGAGGTCCGCGATGAGAGGCACTGCAGCTGCCGCGTGGGACTCGTTGCAGATGGCCTTGACGGCTAGGGAACCCTCAGCTCTGCTTGCAGAGCTCCTCACAAAAAGAACATGCCCTGGACAGCCTCTTCTCTCTGCATCGCGAAACCACTTCTTTAGAAGCTGCCATGGGCGTCTCACCAGACGGCATCTGCATGTCGAAATACCGCTCAACTTGACGCCGCAGGGTTCGAAACTCCAAACGTCCTTAAATCTAAGTCCTTACAGCCCCCAAATTCCGTAAGAACCGCGGATACTTCCGGCGATTTGAACAGGCTCGGATCAGCAGTGCCAGGAACGAGCCGGCTGTGAAACCGGGCCCCCGAGCTTTCCCCACTTCAGCGCGGAAATGGCCACAGAAGAGGCGAGCTTCGAAGACGGGAGGACGTGCTGCGAGATCGAAGGACAGGACAGCCTCGGGTATCGGAGTGGAATTGGAACCGAGAGCTTCGAAGCTGGGACCAGAGCCTTAGACAAAGGGTCTCGAACACTTTCCATGGTTGCAGCGGGCGAACTGCTCCGAGTGACTATAGACTATCGCGGCTGTTGCACACTGCATCAGACTGGCCTCAGGACGAGGTGCCAAGCTGGCTTATCACTCTTATCACCTTCAACCTTTCATCTCATCAGGGAGACAAACCTCCGAATGAAGGTGGGCTCGACGGCTTCATCTCACATCTGGCTGCCTTGGTGCTAGATCCTTTGCAACCCTGTCACCTAAGCACTGTGGGCCTCGTATGGTTCAAAGCTGCATCCAGGAGCTGCAGCTGCAAATTAAGCTGTGAAGGCTGCGAGAGCCACTCAGCAACTGCCAGGAGATCATACAGTGCTTGAGCCGATTTGCATGCTTGGCCCCCGGCGGAGACTGCCTGCCTAGAGAAATTGGCCAACGAAGCCCGAAGCCCACCTTTTGAGGATCCTCGGGCACTTTGCGATCTGGGAGTGAGCCGGAGCCACTCTGCAGCAAGAACAGGAATCTTGTTGCCGGACCTCCGGACACGTTGCCTTGCCTTTGGCAAAGCTTTGATCAGCCTTCGCAGAAGGCGCAAACATGGCGCTGAAATCTTCACTATAAAGCTACCCTTAGGCAAGTAAGTGCCACGAGGGAAAAGCGGGAGAGAACGATGATGAACCGGCACTCTCTCTATACCAGGCACTTCTGGCATGACGCAGGATCCTTTCGAGCCAACGTCATCATCGCGGCCTGCCGCTTCGAACCAAAAGGCGTTCCTTTGCAACAGGGCTGCTTTCGACATGTGCCGGAAGGTCGGGCAGTCCATGCTACGGCTGGCATCTTGCCGAAAGACGGCGGGAAGGAATCAGCCACGCAAGGGCTGTGCAGCGGGCAGGAGCTACGGCACACTTGCTCGACACTCTCCCACTGGAGCACTTCCCGTGAACAGCCTCCATCCTCAAAGTCCCTTCAAGACCTAACTGACGAAGATCCCCGTTCCTTTTCGACGAGCCGAGGCCAACTACTGTAGGCCCCTAAGGACCCCTAAAACCGAGGGCCTCCTTTTCTCGGGCCTTGTGCCCATGGAAAGTCTCTGGACTAGGGTTGAGGCTTTAGGGTTTGGGGTTCATCGAACGAAAGTGCGAAGAAGCGCTGAGATCCGGAGAGTTCTGGAGCCTCTGCGTGGAGCTGTTGCTGTTTTGCCTGCCACTGCCGCTGCTGTCGACAACATGCACGGAGGAGGTACGGCCTTGCCGGTGCAGGTAGCACACGGCGCGCGGATCTTGTGTGATGCTGTGTACGCTGTCACCGCATCGGCGGGCCAGTCCATAACACCTGGCTGTTCCCAATTAGGGGGCCCGATGACAACAACAACAACAACATCATCATCAACAAAGGCGAAAGTGAAAGACAGGACAATAATCAGCAAACAGCAGCCGTAGCAATTGTGAGTCGGAGGAATGTGCAGGCGAAGGAATGCCACGATTCTGATCGTCATCAACATACATATGATCACCGGCATCAACACTGGCGGCGATCAATACTTTCTTGGTTATCCTCCATCTTCGTCGCCCTCGTCGACATAGCATGATATGACCATCATACTCATCGTCATCTCCACCAACATTGCCATCGTGATCACTAGAGCAGTTCTCTTCTTCTGCATCTTCACCAACGCTGTCATCGCCATCCTCGCCAGCAGCATCATCCCCAGCAACAACAGCGACAACCTCATCGCCCCACTAGCTTTACTGTCGTCATCATCATCATGATCATGACCCTGGTCATCATCACCACCATCGCCAGCATCATAATATGATCATCACCAGCACCACCATTATCGTAGTCATCATCACCATCAACTTCAACAACCACAAACAGCACCACCACCAGCATCACAGCCACCACCACCCCAACACCCCAACACCACCGCCACCACCACATCCCCCCACCCCCCGACCCTGTCACAACAAGAACCGAACAGATTTGAAGCCCTCCCACCCACACATGGCTTCCGTGAAGGATTCTTGTTGCCTCGACCCTTGACAAGCGAGAGAGGCATTTCCAAATACTGCACCAAGGTACCACTCAGCATCGTCGCATGGTCAAGTCGTCGGGAGGCTTCAGCGTGAAAGGTGGCTCAGCAGCTCTGTTATTCCGTGGCAAACTCCTTAGCCGGATAGGTGGTCGATTTATTTTCATGCATGAATGTAGTATCCCAAAACTCTAAAGCCCTGAAGTGAGCTGCTGGTCTTGCCATCTCCAATCTCACCATCCCTAACATCCCCCGCTAGGAGTCTTGGAGGGTCATGGGTAGTTTTACATGGAGTTATAAGTTCCCTAACGTGGAAAAATGTATAAACATAGACTAATTATAGTTACCCTACTCATAACTCC
The DNA here is from genome assembly GCA_003297005.1 of Symbiodinium sp. clade A Y106. Lineage (NCBI taxonomy): Eukaryota > Dinophyceae > Suessiales > Symbiodiniaceae > Symbiodinium > Symbiodinium sp. clade A. The sequence goes on along the minus strand of BGNK01002966.1, from coordinate 27,668 downwards.
ACTTATGAACCTCCAAGCAAGCCTTAACCTATGCCTCTTGCATCTTAGAAGCTCGGGACACCAGGACTGAAGGCAGTTTCGCGGGGCTTTGGAAGGGAACTTGTCATTTAGGGAATACTTGGAGGTTCATGGGTAGTTATAAGTGGGGTTATAAGTAAGGTAACTATAGTTATAACCCATATTGGGGACTTATAACCCTATTTATATCTACCCATGAGCCTCCAAGTAGGGGGTCCTCATCATAAGGATCCTAGGAGAGAGCCCCCCAAAAACTCAAGGAAACGGCACAACCAAGCATGACGAACGAGACGGCGCGGGTCCTCAAAACCCTGCAATTCCACCCGCTCCTCACAGCTCAATTCTGGCTCGACTACCATGCGCATGCCATCTTCGTCGGTTCGGCTGTGTCTGTGCTCCCTCCCGAATATTCTCATTACGTGGTGAACCCAAACACCCGTATCCGCCTTCGCTTGGGCTTGGGGCTGCAAGACTACAACGCAACGTTCAGGGTTCCTGTTGCCGGGAAACACACCTTCAACAAAGGGCTTCCTTCATGGGCATAACACTATTTCGATCCAAGTCTCAGCCATCCGGGGCGTTGGAGTTGACCGGTCTAGGACACCCCCAGGGGCAGCTATACGGTGAAGCAGAGAGGAGCGAAGGAACCTCCAGGAGCGTTGGTGGTCGACAACAATTACCACTTAGAGGCTCAGGGGACTTAGTAAGTAGGTTATAAGTAGAGTTAAAAGTACCCTAAAAGGAGCTACCCCAATCATAACCCTACTTATAACCGACTTACTCATGAAAGGCCTCAAAGCACAAGCATCAGCAGCCTGTCCTAAGCTAAGAAACTTCAAACCAGGACCAAGGCGATCCCGATCCCAAACCCCCTTGCAACCCTACATCATAGGGACCCTTAGGGGGGTAGGGGGGAGGGGGGTAGGGGACTCTACTTCCTTAAATAAGCCTTCTTAGGTCCTTATTATGGGCATCAAGGCCCCTACCCCCCGTTCCCTTACCCCCCTGAGGGTCCTTATGATAAAGGCCGACCTGCCTGGCTTGGAGTATAGTGCCGAGCATTACCACGACCATCGGCTTGGCCATCGCCGGGAAAATGTGGGAATAAGCCTGGACCTTGCAGCTGCAACGCTTTGTGGCATGGAGAGTTCGATGCTTGTTCCTAGGATTGTGGGAGTATTCAATCGTTCCGGGGGGAAGCACGCCTGTGCATGTTCGCGGCACGCTTCGAGAAGTTGAGGCCTTGAACACAGCGTTGGTGCAAATGCAAACCTCCAACCCTTAACCCTAAACCCTAAACCCCTAAATCTGGATCTTGTCTCCGTTCATGCAGCGTCGATTATTTTAAGCATGGGGATGTCTCGCTCAGCCTGCATCTGGCGTGCCATTCCCGAAGAATTACACCCAGCTTCCTTCGCCAGCATCTTGCGCAAGGCCCTTTACTTAGAGGCCCAGGGGACTCAGTGAGTAGGTAAAAAGTAGAGTTATAAGTACCCTAAATGGAGTTACCACAATTGTAACTCATAACTTATAACACTACTTAGAACCGACTTACCGAGTCCCCTGGGCCTCTAAGTACTCTCCCAGTTCCGGGGGCTCCGGTAGATGATGTCTATCCGGGCTTGGGTGACGAATCTGCGGGCTGGTGCTGCAGTGGTTGGGTCTAGGGGTTTAGGGTCTACTTGGAGGTTCATGGGTAGTTATAAATGGAGTTATACGTCCCCTAACATGGGTTATAACTATAGCTTCCGTACTTATAACCCCACTTATAGCTACCCATGAACCCATGGACACAACGTAGCGGGCTTGAACTGAACACTTTCACATGAAGTCTCAGGCTCCGGAGTCTGCAAGGCCTGCGCAGGTCTGCAGTTCTAGCCGAAATTTCACCCAAACAAAACAGACCGAACTCCGAAGACATGAGGGCGGATTAAGCCCCGAAAGTCCATCGCCCAGGACCCCGACATGGGAGTTTCCGAAAATTAGGTTACCTTAATTTGGGGTCGTTAGAACAAGGATCCTATTATTTAGGGTGCTATATTAGGGTCCCCTATTTTTGGAAACTCCCACATACTGATCACACTGGGAAAGGCTTCTGCTTGTACCGGGCGGGGGGGTTTGGCCTAGGGTGTCAGAGGTTATTGATTACAAGGGAGATGTTGGGTTTGGGCAAACCAAGTGCTCATAGGGACTCTTAGGGGGGTAAGGGGGAGGGAGGTAGGGGGCTATACTTAAATAGGCCTTATTAGGTCCTTATTCTGGGCATTAAGGCCCCCTACCCCCCCTCCACCTACCCCCCTAAGGGTCCCTATGAAACGCTGAACCGAAAGCCCTCAAAGCTTCTCCGCTTCGAAGCCCGCACGCAGGCTGAGGGTGTAAGGTTTAGGGTTTAGGGGAGGCCTTCAAGGCTTACAGTGCGGCCGAGAACTTCACCGGAAAACGCCCGCTTCCAACCAACGTATAACTTCCGTATAACCCCACAAGGCGCTGTAAACAAACCTCATCAAGCCCTCAAGAAACCCGAGAATCATCTCTTTGCAACGACGCTGCCCTTGCTTATGAGAGGTCTACTCGGCCCACACTCTTGGAGAGGAACTTCCGAGGGCGGCACATTGCTACCTGACCGGCTGGCCAGGAGAAGTCCGGCGATGTCCGGCCTGCAAGGTTTAGGGTTTAGGGTTTAGGGAAGATGCTGAGAAGGACTCCTGGAGTTTAGGCTTTACTTGAAGGGGCAGGGGACTTAGTAAGGGTTCCTAAAAGGCTCCTTAAAGGGATCTATAGGGTTCCTTAAAGGGATCTAGGGTTTAGGGTTTAGGGTCTACTTGAAGGGGCAGGGGACTTAGTAAGTTGGTTATAAGTAGGGTTTATAATTAGGGTAAATCCATTTAGGGCACTTAGAACTCTACTTATAACCTACTTACTAAGTCCCCTGCCCCTTCAAGCAGGTTTGAGGATGTAGGCTTTGAGGCTTAGGGCATTCCATCGGCTCAACGCTTGGGGCCTGCAGAAGTTCAGGGATGACTAGGGATAGGTTTCGGACGTTATGGGGGCTTCTGGGCTTGTCTTCTCTAACTCTAGCTTCGGTTTCAGATGTACCTTATTTCGTGGTTATGTCTAGCAAGGACCTTGCTGCTTTGGGTTTACATCAGGGCCCCTTATTTGCCGAAGTTCCTTTATCGTTTTGACGTGTGGGCAAAGTGTCCGGGAAGCGGCAGGGTCAAGGCTCTGAAACTCGCGACCTGACATGGTTTCCACTCCGTCTTTCTTGCTGTTCACGGACGACATGGCCAAAGGGATGCAGGATGTTGGCAGTGAGAATTCGAAAACCCTAAACCCTAAACCCTCTCTTTCTTATGTATACTTAAACCCTCAACCACTTTTCGCCAAAATTACCCCCAATGTTCAGCCAGTTTTCGCCAAATCGGACCGGTGTTCAGCCAGTTTAATCGGACCGGTGTTCAGCCAGTTTTCGCTAAATCGGGCCGGTGTTCAGCCACTTTTCGCCATGGGCTTTGGAGGGCGTAGGGTTTGGGCTTTAGGGTTTAGGATCTAGGGTTTGGGCTTTAGGGTTTAGGGCCTAGGGTTTGGGCTTTAGGGTTTGAGGGCCTGGGGTTTGGGCTTTAGGGCTTAAGGCCTACATTTGGGCTTTAGGGTTTAGTACTACTAATTGAAACTATAACCACATAAACATATTTGTTAATTTGAATGTGTTGAACTAAGCTGAGGGTAATGATAAAACTTTGTAGTTCTTACTGTTTTGGGATTCCCTGGGTGGGTGGGTATTATTCCATGTTAGATAGCGAACTCGACTAGATACTGCTCGACCAGAGCTGCTGAAACCTAAACCCTATACCCTAAACCCTAAACCCTATACCCTAAACCCTAAACCCTAAAGCCCTAAAGCCCTAAAGCCCTAAAGCCCTAAGCCCTAAGCCTCAACCTCATCACGGTGAGTCCTTTCGGGGCCAAAATCGAACGCTCGGCGAACCCAAAGGCCCCTGGTTTTTAACTCCCGGCCGGGTGGGAGCGCTTCGGCCAGGGTTTAGGGTATAGGATTTCAGGTTTAGGGTTTCGGGTTTACGGTGAAGCGTTTAGGGTTTAGGGGTTTAGGGGTTTAGGGGTTTAGGGGTTTAGGGGTTTAGGGGTTTAGGGGTTTAGGGTTTAGGGTAAGAGTTTGTGCTCTATACACACGAATGCTGGGCTCCCGCGCAAGACTCTCATGACCTCGCGAGCACAGAATGCTTCAAGTGTTGCAGGACATGGTAGCCTACGGGCTCAGGAGATTTAGAATCTATGAAACTGCAGTTTAGGGTTTAGGGTTTAGGGGTTTAGGAATTAGGGTTTAGGATTTAGGGTTTAGGGTTTAGGGGTTTAGGGTTTAGGGTTTATTTAGGGCGGCTCAAACACACAGAAGCTCAATGATGGGGCCTTTGGCTTCACTGCGTGCAGCATCTTTGGATGGACAGGAATGCTTTCTCGGGGACTGCTTCATGTAATTGCTGGGGAGATTCTTGACTGGAGTTTTTGGAGGGTCCGTGTGAAGCTAAGCTCACTGCATGCTCCTCGCTCGTTCTAACAACCAAGTCTTGCTTCGATCTCCCTAGACCTTCCAAAATCCCTTAAGTAAGGAATATACCTTAAAGCATATTAAGGATCCTAATATATTTTAATTTAAGGCATATTCCTTAATTCCGTAAGTAAGAGATTTTAAAAGGTCTGGGTTTTTCTCTGAAGGAGGAAGTCAAAACGAAGCAGCGCCAAATCCAACGTGGGGTTCACAGCCAGCTCTCTAACGACCCTGCGCGGGTATAGAAGGACAAAGCCATACTTAGAGGCCCAGGGGACTTAGTAAGTAGCTTATGAGTAGAGTTATAAGTACTCTAAATGGAGTTACCCAACTATAACCCTACTTATAGCCGACTTACTCAGTCCCCTGGGCATCTAAGTACGGATACGGAGAAGTGAGAGAAGATGCAGCTCGCCGGTTTCTGGTCAGCCACACTCACCGAAGGCCGCCTCCCTTATGAAAACCAGTCAAGTCGAGTCCCTGCTGCGTCGTTCTCCACGGTTGCCACACACTCAATGCCAATCATGCGCCGAGCCCAGCTGAAGCGCTTCGGTTGCAGCTTTTCCAGCTGAGCTGCGGGAGTTCGCAATGTTCGTCTCTGCATCCCAATGTTTAGGGTTCAGGGTTTCGGGTTTAGGGTTTAGGGCCCAAGACAAGCCTTCAAGCTACTCTCACCTGGCAGGCCACCCCCACGGCAAGAAGCGCATGAGCGGAGATCCACTAATTGGGGTCCCAAAGCCTTCCCGTTCTGATGCCTCCCGCAAGTGGCCTTAAGGAAGGGGTGTGGGCTGTGCTGTGTTTCTAATCCTGAACCCTATACCTTACACCCGAAACTGTGGCGATCAGAGCTCTTAGGGTTTAGATCTCGAGGGTTTTTCGGGCTTAGGGTTGAGGGTTCAAGTTGCCATAGCTACTGCATGTAGGCTACAGCTACAGTTTCGGGGGCTTAGGCTTTACGTGCTGTGCTCTGCGACACTAAGGATCTTCATCAAAATCTTCAGTAGAAGGCTCCTCATGGATAAGGGGCCTGCATTCAACCGTAAAACCATGAAAGCCACAGCAAGAACCCTACTCCCGACGAGCCTGAAATCCAAACCCACAACTCCTAAACCCTAAACCCCAGCGGAAGACCTACAATCCGAACCCCTATGCCCAAACTCCAAGCCTTGCTTGTGCAGTATCCTGGGGGACCTAAAAGTGAAGCTTTGGGATTCTTGTACTCCAAAAAGGTTAAAGGTTACCTACTTGGAGGTTCATGGCTAGCTATACGTGGGGTTATAAGTAGGGTATCTATAGTTATATTTCATATGAGGAGGTTTCTGACTCCTTTCATAACTACCCATGAACCTTCAAGTACTCCACTACTGGCCCCAGTCGCCGCAGCCTTCGAATTGGAATTGTCGATGTCTGGCACCGAAGGCACAACCTGACAGATGTGGTTGAAGGTTCCGGGTGTAACCAAGAAGCCGAAGCAGTTTAGGGTTGAGGGCTTCGGGCTTGTCGGATCTTACCGCGGGGTGTTTGCAAGGTCTTTGTCGCGGCTCGACCGATTATACCTCGCAGATTCACTCCATTGCCTTTGCGGCGATAGAGGCTGGTATGCCTTATGAGTGTTTAAGTTTCGGGTTCAGGTTCAGCGGTTTCGGGTCAGGGTTTAGGATTTAGGATTCCGGGTAAGCACACCTCTGCCGCTCAAACTTAAACCCCTAAACCGTAACCCCCTATGTCACCCCGTTGGATGAAGGCTGAGCACGGGACTGAAGGAACGAAAACCCAGGACCTCGGCCTTGCGATTTGAGCAATGCCTCAAAAACAAGCTTCGGCTTCGAAGGCATCAACATAAATATCGAGCCTGATCTGCTGTGACCTGGGTCCTCAACCATCCTGGTTTACCTGGTCTTCGTGTGGAAAGCCTTGGAAGTTACGAAACGAATGATTGGCTAGACCTCATGCGGATGGGACAAACTTGCCTGCAACAACTTCGGACCTAAACAGTGGCAACGGTTGAGACAACCCCGTGAACTCAAAACATGATAACTAATTCGACCCATGCCACTGCGGGCGCATGCTCCATCATGGCGTCAGGCACTTGGCATGCTTCAAGGGCGACTCACCGACACATACACTCTTTTGTGGAATAGCAAGGATGCTCGAAACCTCTCTAAAAGGGACACACAGTGCTGCAATGCCACACGAGGTAGCCACACTTGAGCAGGCAGTCGTGCAGAAGATATCAGATCAACAGACGCACACAGATCAACAATTTATCAAGCTTGCAGCAACCCATAGCCAATAGAAGCAAAACATCGATTTTTAAAAAACCTTCTGAAGTAAACACAAATACATAGCTTCTTGCGATGGTTCAAGCCTCAAAAAAAGCCGCGTTTCTTGAAAGTGACCGAGCTACCATTTGATTGCCACGCATCAGCAACGTTGCCAAAGGCTCCCATGTCCAATTTTCGACATTGCCAACAACGTGATCTCCTTATCGCAGCTAGCTTGGAAAAACAATAGTCGCAAACAAAGCCTTGATGAAAGATCTTGAAGTGTGGTCAATATGGTCAATCACAATCCATGGTATGATTAGATTCCGCAATCAGAATTACGAAAGTCGGCCAAACAAAATCTGTGACAATGCTAACAATGCAAGATGAATCTCTTCCAAGCAGCGTGATGAAAGGCAAACATGCAGTCAACCGCACATGACTGCAAGAAGGGTGTCGTGAAGACAAAAAGGAACCGTTTCAAGATATTTGACAGGCCCCAAACGGTGCGAATGCGGCCGGAAGCAACGAGTCCTAGAGGATCTCTGCAATAGAAGTGCTGAGCTTTTCAGCAAAACGGATGGAAGATTGATCCTGTTGCAAAAAAATAAGCTCAGAGCCCGACGAACGATAGCGCGGATTGGGTTGGGTTCGGCCTTAAAGTCAAAGCAAGGTATTTTTATTTTAATTGGTTTGGCCTCTAAAGCGGCAATTTCAAGCACCGGTCCGAGTCCAAGAATCCAACGTCACAAACGTTAAAAGCTGTAGGAGGTGAAACATGCGCTCTTAGTCCGTGGCTCACAACAGACGATCATTGGCTCAATCTGCTAATCGGAGCCTGCTCAGGCTCCGGATTTCTCTTCGTTTACCGCACATGCATGCGTGTCATGTTTGCGGCATGGAAGGTCAACGCTCTCGTCGCCAGCAAGAATCCGGCTAGAGCCTAGACGTGGGCGGCATTGGCGCACTTGGTCAGTTTGGACGTGAGCATTCGTGTGATGCATTTGTTGACTGGTTCGATTTTCCTTGTCTATGTGCATGCACGGAGGCCAGCGGAAGAAGAACACCCGCCTTCGCTCCACTCCTGGTGTCTTTGAGCCGCTTCACGCGGCGTGCGATGGCAATCATGAGCATTTTGCCACACGGCCACGGTGCCTGGATGTTTGACACATCTGCCGAGGCCAGTGCCCTCGGTTGTAGTGCCAGCGTATAGTCAGAGCGGCGGCCTCCACTGTTTGCACCACTTCCGTCTTCAGTCCCTTGCCGGGCGGCAACTTCGGCTTCAGAATCCAGCAAAGTCGATGCCATGGACAATTAGGCAAGTACTTCCACGCTGCCGTGACAGAAAAAAGGCTCGTAGAATCTGCGAGTCAAATCCACAAGGTTCTGACACATTGACACGAGTACTACACTGGTGAACTCTGCTCCAGAGATCACGTGTGACATCGAAAAATATAAGGATGCCATTCCTCGTAGAGCAAAATGAGAGCACACTTGATCAAAGGCAAGTTCTTTAAGTAAAGGCCACGGAGGCGCATACACTGACATCGCATTCTGATTCCTTCCGCTCGTCATATGCTGACTGCATGCCCCTCCTTCACTAAGAAGGCCAGAATCGACGCTGCGGGCGCAAGCCCGCCTCTACAGGCTGCCTCTGCGGAGAAGTTTGCCTGGATGCTTCTCCAAGAGGGAGTCCTGCAGCTGACTGAGGCTCCTGGCTCCTCGTGCAGTTGGTGCATCACTTTGTGCCCCATACCGTGTTTACTGCCCTGGCTGTGTTCGCTGACTTTTATGGCTCTAAGCACTTCGACCCGCATCAGCATAACAATAACGATCATTCTCTTGAATGTTGTCCCCCTCTCCCAGTTCGGCAAGGAGGCATTTCGGTCGGTGGCCAGGTGTTGCAGGTCGCCAAAGGTCCGTGCCTATCATCGGCGCTCCACAAAGTTTTGCCGGCCGTCGGGCGCCGCGTCACACTGGTGGCGTATGTGCCGCGTGCTTGGCGGCGGTCTCTTCCGCCCTCTGATGTTGCAACCTTGCAGCAGCTCGGCTTCGCCATGCCCTCTTCTTCTCAGTCGCCCTCCAACGCTGCGGGGGAGGGAGAGGTCGGCCGACTCGTTTCTGGTGAGATGGTTGTGCTTGGAGCATCTACCACTCCATGCAAGAACATGTGCATAAAGCCTCCCAACTTGAGCATCCCGCGGACTCTGCAGGAGCTGTGCCTGACAATGTTCGAAGAGCGATATTTGACTTGGCCACGTTGGGGCCTCAAGTCATAGAGGAAAGGCGTCGAAAGGAAATCGAGGCCATTGAGTCAAGAGCAAAGGACTTGGGCGCCAACGGACAGCACCCATGCACCAAGGATAAGTGCCTCCAATTGTTTAGAGAGCTGGTGACTGAGACGCAGTTCCCGGACTTGGAGGTTTGCAAGTTCATGGAAGAGGGTGTGTCCCTCGTGGGTGTGGAGCCAGCTTCTCCACTCTTCCCTCCTAGGCCACGGCCTATGAAGGCAACTCCAGAGCAGCTCGATGCCCAAGCGGTGTGGAGGAGGCGTGAACTTCTTTCAAGGCCACCGCAGAAGTTGCCCGACGACGAGCTCGACATCCTCAATGCCGAGACTGAGGAGGAATGCAAGATGGGCTTCCTGGAGGGTCCGTTCTCGTCCGAGAATGAAGTGTCGAGCAGGCTTGGCACCGGGGATTGGTCGCCGAGTCAAAGGTTCTTGCTCTTGCAAGGCGAGGACAAGAAACCAAGGGTTATTGATAGTCTTCGAGATTCCGGAATCAATGCCTCCTTCGGGCCCACGTCACACTTGCACATGCATGACATCGACTTTGTGACTGCGTTGGCTATGTTCGTAGCAGCTGTATGGAGAGGTGAAGGTTGTCCTCACTTCAGGCGAGACCTTGAGAGGTGAATGGCATCCTGACAGTCGAGCTGCTACTTGGGCCGGCAGGTGCTTCGACTTGACAAACAAGTCCCAGTGCTTGCAGAATCTTTGCGCTACGCAGTGATTGCTATGCCCGGCAGGGACCGGCAATGGGTCTTCTACCTGGCCCGTGGACTGCCGTTTGGAGGCAGTGGATCCGTCTTTTCGTTCAACAAAGTATCGAGAGCTCTTTGGCACGTCGCTGTAGCAAAGCTTGGCCTTCTGACCTCGGTCTTTGTGGACGACTTCCCAACCTTGGAAGTAACACCGCTTGTGAAGAGTGCCTCAGATGCATTCTCGAGGCTGCTCAATGCTTTGGGATGGGCCCACGCAACCGCTGGCAAGAAGGCAGTGGATTTCGGCGATCGGTGGGTGGCTCTTGGTGCCAAGTTCGACGTCTCCCGGCTGCATCTCGGTGAGCTGGAGGTATCAAACAAGGAAGGACGCTCTGATCATATCCAATCCTTGGCCGAAAGGATGCTAGATGATGGAGCTGACCTTCGTCAGCTTGCCACTTCGCTTCAAGGGCTGCTCAACTTCGCCTCCGGGTTCACTTTGGGCTCCTCGCTCAAGCCCTTGGCTAGGACGTGCTCGAGGATTGCAGCGAGGCCGGCGAGCTTCGGGGCGGAGGCGCTGAAGCAGATGAACGACCTTCTTAGAGCCACGCTGTCTTCGCTTAAGCCACGGCTCCTCAGGGTATCTGATCCGAGGAAACCGGTCATCTTGTACACGGACGGATTGTACGAGAATGAGAGTGCCTTGTGGGGAGCTTTCTTCATTGATCTGGAATCCGAAGAGAAGTTCGTCTTGTCTGGGACCGTGCCCGAGAGTGTGCGGAAGCTACGGCTGATCCAAGCGGGACAGCAGATCATCTGTGAGATCGAGTTGTTCGCCGTTGTGTGTGCCAAGTGGGCGTACGGCCGGAGGATGGCGACGAGGAAAGCATTCATTTTCATCACTCGGCCTTGACAACGCTCGTGAAGCGAAGCAGCCAGAGTGACGCCATGTTCAGGCTGATGTCACTGATCAACGTTATGGACTCTGTTTTTCCAGTTGGAGCTTGGTACCACGAGTAATCCTGCAGACTTGCCATCGAGAGGTGAAGCCGAAGCATTGTGCCGACTGTTTGGCGCTGTCAACCAGGGTAAGTTTGTTCCTCCTGAGGAGATGACTCGATTCATCACGGAGCCGACGTTCCATGTCGCATCGCTCGAGAGTGCTGTGGCTGAGGGGGAGATGTGGCTGATGCCTTCAGATACGAGCTAGTCGGGAGAGCGCTCCTCCTGCGGCTCACCGAAGTTTCCCCTGCTCTGAAAGACCGAGCCGATGCCAGAGAGTGAGATGGAAAAAGAAGGCGTGTCGGCTCTTATCCGCAATTGTCGAGATTACGAATTTTTATTGATAAATTCCGGAATGATATTTGATTGATGTCCTTCCGAGATATTTCACANAGTGAGATGGAAAAAGAAGGCGTGTCGGCTCTTATCCGCAATTGTCGAGATTACGAATTTTTATTGATAAATTCCGGAATGATATTTGATTGATGTCCTTCCGAGATATTTCACATTTATATTTTCTGTATATTCGCTCACTTCAGTGTCAAGTTTTGGTACCACCCGACAGACGTTTAGCGTCTGCGTGCGGGTGCTTCTGTCTGTTGGGTGGGGCGTAGGAACGGAGCGAAACCAAAACTTGTATAGTATGTCTCACCTCGCTGCTCGAGTGCTTTTAAAGAAAACATTTCTTGTCTTATTTTACATGCTGGGATTTTGTCAAACCATGTTTCATGCAAATTTACATGACACGTGGACTGATCAGCATGTCATGGTATCTGAAGTTCTGGCCTTCAGCCAAGAAAATTTTGACCCACCCGCCCAACCCAGGGGGAGATGTGGCTGATGCCTTCAGATACGAGCTAGTCGGGAGAGCGCTCCTCCTGCGGCTCACCGAAGTTTCCCCTGCTCTGAAAGACCGAGCCGATGCGAGAGAGTGAGATGGAAAAAGAAGGCGTGTCGGCTCTTATCCGCAATTGTCGAGATTACGAATTTTTATTGATAAATTCCGGAATGATATTTGATTGATGTCCTTCCGAGATATTTCACANAGTGAGATGGAAAAAGAAGGCGTGTCGGCTCTTATCCGCAATTGTCGAGATTACGAATTTTTATTGATAAATTCCGGAATGATATTTGATTGATGTCCTTCCGAGATATTTCACATTTACATTTTCTGTATATTCGCTCACTTCAGTGTCAAGTTTTGGTACCACCCGACAGACCTGCCCGGCCAGGCCTGGGCGTTGATCAGGTTGCTGGGGCCTCCGGTGCTGAGGGCCGCGAGCTGCGCCAGGTGGCGTCGATGGTGCTCTGCAGTCAGGTCCTCGGGGCTGGCGAAGGGCTTTGCTGGACGAAGGGCAGCAGACCGGTGGCGATGAGCTGGCTCACAGTAGCGCCGTAGCGACGGCCTGGCTGACTTTTTTGGCGGCCTCTCGCGCGGCGACGTCGAGGGCCAGGTGGTCGACGACGGGTAGACAAACAGAGAGGTCGGAGTCTTTTGAAAATTTGTGAAGCTCCACTTGTCAGGAAATCGAGCCTATCAGGTGCGCGAATGCCTTGTGTGGTTGCAAAGGCGTCGAACCTCTTCGTGTTCAGAACGTTGTGGCCAGTCTCTAGCGAGGCTGTGCACTGCGGGTGAAGAAAGTGGCTTGAACTCAACTGCTTCGGCCTCCGATACCATCACCCTCCACTCCACTGACAGCCGGGATTGGCATACCGGCTGAAAACACGATGCAAGTGTGCTGTACACCACTTGGTACTTGAGGCTTGGGATTTTCACAAGGCCTTTAAAAACCTCCCTCTGTCCACAGAGGCCCTGAGGNCGGCTGAAAACACGATGCAAGTGTGCTGTACACCACTTGGTACTTGAGGCTTGGGATTTTCACAAGGCCTTTAAAAACCTCCCTCTGTCCACAGAGGCCCTGAGGCACTGCCGCGTTGCCCCGCTCCGCGCCGCTCCGTGTCACTCTGCTACATGCTGCCAGCTCTGCATCGCGCCGCCTCGCTGCTTCGCTGCTGCCGCGCCGATTCGCTACTGCCACTCCACAGCCCGTCCCCCTCGCGGATGCGCTTGAACCAATCGCTGTTTGGGCTTGGAGCATTCCAAAACATGCTCGGCATCATGTACTGTGGGTACATGTTTCTTGCAACATCGTTGTTTTCTGTGTATTGCCCCCTGCTGCACCGCCCCCTCCGTCAGTACGGTGCAGTCCGCCTGGACTTTGACATCATGGGGGAGTTCAAGGAGTCAAGAGCGTATCACCATCATGATTCGCATGATGGTCTGTGTCGTCACTGTCACCGTCGTCGTCAGCATCGTCATTCACACCAGCAGGATGCAAGAACTCTCTGCAGGTTGTCCCCAATGAAGACCGGCTTCGCAAAGCAACTCAAGCGCGCTTTCATTCTCCACTCTCAAATTGTCTCGTCGTACGCCGTTGCATTGGTGAAACAGCTATTGATCGGCGCTGGCAACCGTTGCAGGCTTGTGGCTTTCACCACCTTTTTCGTGGAACGCGCTGTCTTTCTGTGTTTGCATCTTCTAAATTGTTCTCTCTCTCTCTCCTCTTCTCTCCTCTTCTCTCCTCTTCTCTCCTCTTCTCTCCTCTTCCCTCCTCTCCTCTCCTCTCCTCTCCTCTCCTCTCCTCTCGCCTCTCTCTCTCTCGCCTCTCTCTCTCTCTCCCTCTCTGTCTCTCTCTCTGTCTCTGTCTCTGTCTCTGTCTCTGTCTCTGTCTCTGTCTCTGTCTCTCTCTCTCTCTGTCTCGGGAGTCCGCGCGGTTTTTGCAGTCACGGATGGTGGAGAGCAAAACGACGTTGTGCTTCGTTAGTTTTGGATGGCTATTGGTTTGATGTTCTTGCAAAGTGGAACATGTTGTGCATTTTGAAGCTGATGCTCCACGTGCAGCATCGAGTTTGGTTGCTGGGCGCCTTTGTGCTTTTGAGCGAAAAACACATGCAACCCACGAGCTTCGTTTGGCTCNCTCAGAACCAAGATTGTGTTTGTTCTTCTTTCAATTCGACGTGTCGGAGCATCCTACGTCTCTATGTACCAATCAGAACAACTCGTTTCGATACGCAACCACATTTTGCATTATAGTTTTTTCGATGGCGTGTCGAAGCATTTTGGGCCAACGTCGGTTCCAACATACCGGTCCCAGATGAGTCGGAGCTTTAATAGTTGTTGTCCAAATAGTAATGCAGAGCTTCAGCCGGTACAACAGCGTCAACATGCAGTTGCAAGGGCATCTGAGCAATGGGTTTACAAAGGACAAAGGCAATCAGCTAGATTTGGCACATGGCCGAAGAGGAAGAGCGTCCTGAGAAGCGTCAACGTTTGACCCCCAACGACTGGGAGTCAAAAGTCCTTGGTTCTGGCGACTACAGCAGAGTTCTTCCTCACAATTAAGTGCCATTTGCAGTCCACCCCAAAACAATCAGAAGTTCTCACGTCCTTGTCACACCAAGTCTCCTCTGCCAATGCCTTGAAAGCAAAACGGGACAAAGAGTGCATTTGTATATTTACAAAAAGTAGCGGTCGTAGTTTATGCAGTTGTTTCCTTCCAAAGCTTTTAACGATTGTGTCCGAAAGGAATACGAGTGGTTCGTTCCGCGGAAACGTCATCAAGAGCAGAGCAAATGTCCGCGTCTGGAGCGCACTCACGGGTGGGGCACGAGGTGATTGNTGTCCGAAAGGAATACGAGTGGTTCGTTCCGCGGAAACGTCATCAAGAGCAGAGCAAATGTCCGCGTCTGGAGCGCACTCACGGGTGGGGCACGAGGTGATTGGGATTTGGGCTCCAGCCGAGGTGCAAGCGGCATGACGTCGGATGTTTGGTTGTTTGTACTTTGTAACCAATTGATAAGATGCTTTGGCAATGTCTAGCGGCAACAGGGCACTACTTTCATTGGCGACTTTGTCAATAAAGTGATTGCAAACAACCGACTGTTTTGTGAGAAGAAAACGGCACCCAAATCCAAGTCGGTTGTTTCTGAGAACGGAGCCAGTTTCTTTTAGATATGTCTCTCGCGAGCAGCGTCCAACTGCGTTGAATGCCAAGATCGAAGCAACTCGAACAGAGGCCTTTGCAGACACTACAACATGCTTGTCGATTTTAACATGTTTAGCTCTCAGTTCCCGGAAAGACGTTACGAGGAAGATATAGCAATGCTTCCACAGCTCGGGTGATACGGTTTGGACTAGTGGCAAATTTCGTGATTCGGCATGCGTGGACGCTCTGTAGTTGCTCATTCAATGTGCCGTATGTTGAGACCTNAGCTCGGGTGATACGGTTTGGACTAGTGGCAAATTTCGTGATTCGGCATGCGTGGACGCTCTGTAGTTGCTCATTCAATGTGCCGTATGTTGAGACCTGAGCTTGTCGCCATCATCCTCAGCTTCTGCGGTTGTGGGAACGCAGATTGCAGAGAAGGCACTTGCCAAGTGCTTAGTCCATATTTCGATTGTCACCGCAGGAGGCGGCAACACAATTGCTCCAGCACATTGCAGAGAACATGCAACTGACGTCGTGGTGAGAGCGAGCTTCGAGCTGCCGCAATCCTATGCCAACGACAGTCAACAAAAGTTCTTTTACCGAGTGGACGTTTTGAACGGCCTGAACGGCAGGGTAGCTCAAACCAAAGAGGAATGGTTCTTACTCCGCGGCCTCGGGTATGGTTTGCTGCATGATCGTCGGGATTTTCGACGCTGGATCCCAACGGAGGAGCTTCAGCTGGAACACCGTTGGCGAGAGCGGTCGGTGTGGACCATGCGACTTGTCTTTGAAGTCGCCTCGCCTGCTGCAACATGCGAGTTGTGCGTGAGGAACTTGAGTTTGCCTCTGTACAGTGTGAGTGAGAGTGATTTTGACGAACTTGGAACTGTTTCGCGATTCACTACACATTTCTCCATCATGCAGCAGGTGAGACCAGTCGACCTTAACCGTCTGACGCTCGAAGACATGCTGCTATTCTTGGTTGGGTATGTNGACGAACTTGGAACTGTTTCGCGATTCACTACACATTTCTCCATCATGCAGCAGGTGAGACCAGTCGACCTTAACCGTCTGACGCTCGAAGACATGCTGCTATTCTTGGTTGGGTATGTGCAGGACCTCACCACTTTTGCACATGCGCATCTTTGGCATGATTGCCACACAGGCAATTTGCTGCAGTCGCGGCTGCAAGGTGGCACCTTCTATTGGCACGATTTNTTGGTTGGGTATGTGCAGGACCTCACCACTTTTGCACATGCGCATCTTTGGCATGATTGCCACACAGGCAATTTGCTGCAGTCGCGGCTGCAAGGTGGCACCTTCTATTGGCACGATTTGGCAGGTTCTTCCTTCGGAACTTCCGCGCCAAGCTCGCAGGTACTGGAAGAGTTCATCAGCAAGATAAAAGGCACCCTTGAGGCCCTTGAGCTCGCTGCAGAAAGACTTCATGCCAAAAGCCTTGCCATTCCAAGCCTGGCCTGGCCATGGAGAGATCCGATACAATCGACGCAATTCTCGCAGAGACGCGTCTTCGTAAGTTCAATGCAGATCTTCAAAGACATGTGATGCGATTGACCGTGGATTTAGGATTGCGCAAGTCAGTTCTTCGAGCACTAGGCAAGGTACTTTCTTCTGAACGTCATGAAGAATTGCAGCTCGAGCTGATGAAAAGTGACTTGGCGACAAAGCTAGAATACATGCAGCTTATTCTGGGTTAAACTGATTCTACTTAAGCCTTGCATGTTACACTTCTCCNACGTCATGAAGAATTGCAGCTCGAGCTGATGAAAAGTGACTTGGCGACAAAGCTAGAATACATGCAGCTTATTCTGGGTTAAACTGATTCTACTTAAGCCTTGCATGTTACACTTCTCCAGTGTGAAGTCGTATTGAACCCATGAGAGCTGCAGCAGGTTGTGCAGCGCGCAGCACATGCCATGCTTTCTTTAAGCAGCACTTAATCAGGCTTTGAAGGAGTTGTTTGGCCATGATTAATGAGATTGCACATCACCTGCGAGGCAGTGCCGCCCCAGCGCAACCGATAGTCATTTGGGCCTGTCAACTTCGCAAGGACTACGACGATGAAGCCTTCATGTTCATGTGCAAGTGCTTCAGTCGAAGTGTTGGGTTTCCATGATGGTCTCTTGTAACTGCCCCGTCCCAACACGGCATACCAGATTTGCAGGGTTTGTTGCACTTCTTGTGTCCAGCATGTCTCAGCTTCGCCGGGCATAGGTTGAATGGATGCAATTGGCATGAACTGGGATTGTAGCGCGTTTGCTCTGCGAGGACGNTGTCCAGCATGTCTCAGCTTCGCCGGGCATAGGTTGAATGGATGCAATTGGCATGAACTGGGATTGTAGCGCGTTTGCTCTGCGAGGACGGGTCTACGATTGAGGTCGCCGGCAATGCAATTCAAGTCAAAGGGGCCATTGCAAATGCGGCGATCTCAGCTGCGCCACTTTCTGAAGGGTTCCTGGGGCTGTCTTCGCGAGTTTCTGAGTGCTGTTCTGTGTTATGAGTTTATGAACGGTTCTCCACACTTTTGGTGAGCGATGTCAGGTGGATGACCTGAAGGAAGCCATGCGCTCAGAAACAGGTTGCCTTCGCCCTTGTCATCTTAGCGCACATGGTATCTGAGTTAAGAACAAGGCGGAGCTCTCCATTCCTTCGTTCAAAATTGACATATACAGCCGGGAGGAGAGCTTTTCAGATCAATCCCGCCGCTCTCCCACCTAGGCCTCCCTGTGCCGCGTCTCAGCTTGACGGCTTGCAGGATCGAGACTGGGTGAAGGAAGAAAAGATGTCAGCAAGTCTCCGCGACACAGATGAGCCCAGGTTTCGATGATTTTTCAGCTTTTCAACTTAGGGGTTTTGCCGTCGCCCCGCTCGCAGGGAAGATTGCTACGGGTTCGTGCTGCCATCAGCGGACGATGCTTAAGTTGCGTGCGTGTGCCTCAGCAGCGCTGGAGTTTGAGCGCGGCAAACTTGCATCCTTCCGTATTGTGCGAGCTTCTCAGCTGAGGTAGCAACAGCATTCACTGACGTGTTTTGCGCTGCGGGCTTTGCTTGACTTCCAAGATTAGCNTTCCGTATTGTGCGAGCTTCTCAGCTGAGGTAGCAACAGCATTCACTGACGTGTTTTGCGCTGCGGGCTTTGCTTGACTTCCAAGATTAGCAGTCCAGTTCAACGCTCACGTTCCTTGATTAGGCTACGGCGCTCAAGTTTTCAAGTCAAGCGGGGCATGGTCAAAAGCAGTTTCACAGAGGCGCTCTTAGTCGTGCTTAAGTGCACAGACGCGATCAATCCATTTGAAGAAATCTGGGGTGCATTGCTTTGCTCAGCCAGTACTCACCTGCCAGCA
>BGNK01002965.1:29578-84335 GCA_003297005.1 Symbiodinium sp. clade A Y106 | reverse complement strand
GAGTGGGCAGTGAGCAGCCTACGGTGCGTCAGATGAAGTACGTCTTGTACCTATGGAGGAGGCGAGATTTGCAAGGAAGGGTTTCGCTTACTTGGGCAGACGTAGCTACGAAGCGTGACGTCTCGTCATGGATCCACCGCTACAAAGAAGAGAATTAATCATTTAGACCTGGGATGACCACATGAACATTCTTCCAAAAAGGATGCTTCAAACCCGTGGGGTAGAAGCAAGGAGGAGTGTTGGTGTGACTGTGAAGTGCATGTGTCATCCGTTACGTTTGTCAAGTTCATGACCATAGGGCATTGCAACATGTACATTACGGCATGCCAGGGTCAGCACTGAAGAGAACAAATAGTNTGCATGTGTCATCCGTTACGTTTGTCAAGTTCATGACCATAGGGCATTGCAACATGTACATTACGGCATGCCAGGGTCAGCACTGAAGAGAACAAATAGTCTCAACTTGCAGGTGATTGGAAAAGTCGCGTAAGCCCTTCCTTGATGGCTTGGCTGTGACCCGCTGGGACTTAACCGCTTTCAGGTTCCTTTAAAGGGGTCTATAAGGGTTACTATAAGGGATCTATAAGGGTACGATAATATAGGGGCCGTAATAATTAGAATAGTGGTTTGGGGCCCATTATACTATAACTATAATACGGAACCCCAAAACAGTATAGGTAATTGTTTAGGCCCCTATAGTACGTGCTATACCTTAAACTGCCAGGAACTAGCTTTTATGTTCAACTCTTGACAGAACAGTAAGCGATGACAGCTTAAGGCTTAAGGCGGACAATGAACTGGAACATGAAACCTCGAAAGGTTTGTCGGGCTAGGGTCGCCAAATACTGAACAAGAGGACGAGCCCGACTGCTACCACGACTTCGACGACGATACTACGACCTGCCACGACGAAGACTGTGCTGGGAGGTGTGGAGGATGACATCGGTCCTGGCCTCAGCTGAAGCGCATAACTAAAGCCCGGCGGGGTTTCCACAGCACAAAAAAACACTTCCCCCCGAAACCCAAATCCCTAAGACCCGAAACCCTGAACCCTAAACCCCGAACCCTAAACCCTAAACCCCTAAACCCCCTAAACCCCCAAACCCTGAACCCTAAACCCCCTAAGTCTTTTGAAAAAACAGCCCCCGCTCGACTCCGCCTTCTCCCTCTCGGTAGCTCCCGCCCTGGGTTCCTCGAAAGCTTAGGCTGGGATTCCGTCTTTTTTTTGATGAAGGCTTTTCCTTTAGCAGTGAGCTTTCGTCTTAGGGCTTTGGGACTTGAGGGTTCTTGGTTTAGGGGAAGTAGAAGCCAGAATCATCCTAAATCCATGTTCCAACTTGGGGGTTCACCGTAGGGCTTGGGGAGTTGAGGGTTCGGGGGTTAGGGTTAGTAGCATATGTTTACAGGGAGCCTCCGACATGTTCCTGACAGTCAGCCCTAATTATCGGAAACTCTAAGCCCTTCTAGAGCCCTTCAAAGGAACCCTTACAGTACCTTATAGGAACCCTTTCAAGGAACCCTTCAGGTGCCTCTCCTTCAGAGGGGGGTTTGCGTTTGGAGCCTGTACGGCTTTCTTACTATGGCACTGAGCTTAGCTCCTTGACAAACACCCCGTTGTTGCGACCATGCTTGCCATTCTCAGGATAACGGCTCTCGGGGTTTTGAAGCAATTTTATATAGGCCCAGCTTAAGGTCTTGAGACTGTATAATAATAGCGGCAAAACAAGGGGCAATAATGACAGTTCTTAGTACACGTGGATCTGTCATTAGTCCGCAGTTTCTGCTGGTAGTACATAGTACTTTAAGCTATTGTCACCGTTGTTGATGGGCTCATGACGACGATAATGATGATGAGAATGATGGTGATGATGATGATGACGCTTACTATGTTTGGAGTCAGAGGCGGCTTTAAGGCGTGGGCTTCGCTGCATGTGTTGGACAGCTTGGTTGGGGTTAAGGTTTAGAGGCTCAACGACAAGGGAGTTTCCGAAAATAGGGGACCCTAATCTAGTACCCAAAATAGTAGGATCCTGATTATGAGGACCCCAAAATAAGGTACCCCCTATTTTCAGCAACTCCGACATTCCCCCAAAGCCTCCCAAAGCCCCACCTCCTCCCTGCTCTCGCTAAGCCGAAGGAGCTGCTGTGCCTCGCACCGCGAGGATAAGGTTTCGGGTGTAGGGATTTGGGTTTAGGGTTTGGGGTTTAGGGGTTTAGGGTTGAAGTGTTTAGGGTTTAAGGTTTCGGGATTAAAGGTTAGGGGTCCCGGGGCTCACCAGGGGCATCGTAGAGGGCTTGTTAGATTGGAGTTTAGGAGCTTAGGGGTTTCGGGTTACAGACAATTGTGGTTTGGGCGGCTTAGGGCTTTGACAAATGGTGTCAGGGGATCTCCACCTCTCGCATCCTCTCGCATAACATCCAGGTCTGGGCTAGCCCCCTGCGTCTCGTCGGGGATTAAGGTTTAGGGTCTAGGGTTTAGGGTTTCGGGTCTGGACATCAGCATCCCAACACCCTCCAGACTGAAATAACCAGTACTTATTATCATCCCGCAATCCGATGACAGTCAACCGTCTACAGGTGTGCCTTAAACAATCACAGGCTGCGTGCTGCAAGTTCCACATACGGTTGCATGGCTAATAGGCAGCCACCAACACGTGGGTTTTGGTAACTTGTAGTCCAACCTGCAACACAAACCACGAACCTGCTCGAGATTACCTAATACGGGAACCTTATTGATCCGAACAGGGTTCCGTGGTAAATCACAGCATACCTATGTGTATATCTTCTTTATACGTATTTCTATCTGTCTATTTATCTACCTATCTATCTATCTATACCTATCTAGATATATGTATGTACACACTGACTATCAGGCGCTCTTATTCTACATTGCTACTTGTTATGAACTCTACTTCGCTCGACTATAACGTGCCCCCGAAGCCCTAAAACCAATAGTCCAAGGCCTGCAGGAAAGCAGGAGGCAGTGGAGCACCGGGCTTCATCTTCGCCCACCGCTGGAGCAGGTCCTAGGGTTTAGGGTTTAGGGTTTAGCAAAATCCCCAAGGCCATAAATCCTGAACGTCCCAGACGGTTCTCGAGACGAAGATGAGGCATGTGATTTTAGGCCAGGGTGGTGAGCACAAGAAACGGCTGGCTGCTCGTTATTATCATGCTCAGGGTCCAACACAATGATGATCCCGAAAACCACCGTCTTCCTCATCTTTGTCATCGTCATCAACATCGTCATATTCGTCTTCATCGTCTTCTTCATCATCAGCAGCAGCATCTTCTTTTTCATCATCACCTTCCGCACCACCACCATAATCACCAAATACAATCGGCATCACCATCAAGGTCAGTCTCATCATCACCATCTTCTGATGAGTTTTATTTTGGTGGTGGTCGTCAGCGTCATCCAAATCAGTCAACCGACTCCGAAAGCAAATCCACCAATCGACAAACGAGGTGGACCTGCAAAGCAACAAGCTGCTGTAATCGCACAAAAGAAAGGCATCACTAGCAATGGAATAGAACAGCAGCATGGTTCAGAACATCTAATACGTGTAGATGGAAATCAACAGATACAACACTTGCAAAGAGTCACGCTCAGCCATACATCACCCATTGTGACGAGTCAGCGAAGCCCCACTTTGCAATTTGCAATTAGGTATTGCCCGCAAGGACATCATCCAAAAGAAGGACACTGGAATTCTAGAATACCATGGGCCGTCAAGCAACACCAAGGACAATGAGCAAACAATCGCATCTTTTGGGGTAATTAAGGTAGGCAGAAAGTGAGTGCATAAGCAATAGCGACCGAACGAAGAAGACGAAGCCGCTAAGCAGTACGTACGCATAAAGATGGCATTAGGGGGGCTGCTGAACCAGCAGCATCACGGACACCAACAACTCCAAAATGACAAAGCCCTAGGCTCAAGTGCCTAAGGACTCTAAGGACTGGCCAAGTGCCCAAGGGTTTGGGCTTTGGGGCCCAGGGTTCAACGTCAGAAACAGACAAAAGCAACCCTTCAAACACCCCACCTGTAGGGAGCTGCATCGACGGGCTTCCTCCGCAAAGGCTTCTTGCGCCCGGCGCTCCTGACGTAAGAGGCCCATGGACTAAGCGCCTTACTACTTAGAAGAGGGTTTGGGGGTCTATTGCATCTATTGTAGTATGACTGTGGATGACAATAAGGAACCTTAAGTAATTATATACACAATCACTCCAGCTTCTATATTAGACTCATGCATGATTGAGTAGAGGTCCCAAGTACACTGGCATTTCGTGTATGACGTTACACGTTTTGATGTAGCTATATGGTTCCGCATTGACATGGCTATTGGTATGTTTATTGTCAGTAAGCGTATTTGTATTATTGCTCTTATGAACTATTACCTGATGACACCTGATGGGAGTTTAGGGTTTGACAGATGGTGTAAGCTAGGAAGCTTGGTGACAGTAAATTCGGGCTTCCTTGTGGGGATACAAGTAGCTGAAACCCTAGTTAAGATAGACGACAAACCATAACCTAAACCCTAAACCCTAAACTGAAGGGTTTACGGCTTCAACTTCCGGCCCAGGGCTTGAAGTGGAAGCAATCTCAACCAGAGAAGGCCCAGTCTGCAGCCACTGAGAGTTCGTGACGCATGGTCCGGGCCCCATTTAGGGGACCTCTTTTGCCCATCGACTTCAGTCAAATGAGGCTCCAGCCCTCACTGAGCTTTCCTTGGGAAAGCTCCATGTGGCTCGAAGACAGGCGTGGGTTTCGGAACGTTTCTAGCCCACCAACACGGTCGAATGAGCACGATCCAGAAAGAAGCGTGCAGCAAAAATGTCGGAGATGTAGGTCACGGATCAGCTGCATCCACGAAGGTCGCTTGAAAGACCGTCACGGTTGCCTTGCTCTCCTCATCCAGACATTCGACGCACTGCCAGTGAATGTTCGGATAGCGACTGTGGAGCCCCCCAAAGTTCAAATCGATGGGCCCTTGTGCCCTACTCAGAGGAACCGTCGCAGCATACAAGGCATGGTAGCCCCAAGGAACGCCGCAGAAGCCCAAGAGCGCCGCAAGCCCGAACCACGGCAATCCATTCAATCCAGTTTCAAGAAAGCCAAGTATAAATACCACAAAGGGCGACAAGAACAGCAAACCCAAGGCGATGCCTCTGGTCAGGGCAGTGCGGCGAGTTCGAGCACCTCCTTGAACCAGCTGCTCTAACTCGCCCTTCACCTGGAGTTGCCGATAGCAACGAGACTTGCCGTGATTATAACCACGCTCCGAGCCGCTCTTCAAGTGCGTGCCGCAAGAGAGAGAAGCGCTGTGCATTGCAAAAGGCCGTATGAAGCAGCATTCTTCATTGATCCTCCTACCTTTGGTTAGTAGGGAATGGAAGAATGGGAGTAATAGTAGTTATAATTGTACCCCATTCCTCCATTCCCTACTAACCAAAATAAGTCCTTTAGCATCTGAAAACTCTGCGATGTTAGTTGGAAAAATGCGCGAAAACTCCTGAAGTTCCAGGTGCGCACTTTGCGAAAAGGGATGATTCACGGGACGTTTGCGGTGGGTTTCCCAGAATCACAGCCGGTTCAAGGATAACTACACCGGGGAAGGATAACCATACTGGCGGCGCATACAGGCATACAAGTGCACTAGGTCTTTGTGTCAGGAAAGCTGATCCATGCAGGTGCTGTCGGTACTGTGTTTTTCAAACTCACTGGGGCGATCGACGAGCACGCGTTTAGGGCGTGGGGTTTAGGGTATACCAACAAATCATAATAATGATAGTGATAGCAATAATACTAGTAATAACTATGCTACAACAATAGTGACAACAATAGTGATAATAGCAACAATAATAAGAATAAGAATAAGAACAAGAATAAGAATAAGAATAAGAATAATACTACCGAACAACAACATTTCAAGAACCCAAACCAGTGTACAGCCGTACCTGCTTTACTATCCAGCCTACGTGTGGGGTGCTGCCATCCCACCTCAGAGTCAGGATGACATGACATATGGATGCACAACTGTGGCTATGATCCCTAAACCCCCAAAGACTGAAACCATGTGGGAGTTTCCGAAAACAGGGGACCCTAATATAGTACCCGAAATAGTAGGATCTTTCTTAGAAAGAACCCAAAATAAGGTACCCCCGAATTTTCGGAAGCTCCCATGTTGCCCTTTCCTGCATCAGATCTTGACCCCGACATTCGAGATCCGATCTGCAGTACCGAACTACGGCTGATGGACAAAATCCTGCATGACCCATAATAAGGAATATACCATAATTCCCATAGTTTGGGTAATGCAGGATTTTGTCCATCAACCGTATCTACCTTGCTGGAGTCGAAGTATGCGTGTGGAATCGACGCATGCGTTTACGTATCCAGCATGACACGAAACTGTCACAGGTTGCCCCCAGGCTCCTGCATGAAACATCTCTAAATGCAAAATCCCAAAACCCCAATCCGTCATGGATGTGTAGGCCTGGGGATTTCAACGGAGCCGTCTCCTGACAAACTAGAGGTAGGGGCTGGGGGAGGACAGAAATGACAGAAAACTGAACTCCTGAGTTCAATCACCTCATCCCTAAACCCCAAAACCCTAGCCCTAAAGCCTAAACCTTAATGGGAGAACAGGAGTCGCTCCTCTGCCGAAGTTGCCCGGAGGACGTCGGTCAATCGTGTTCGCAAGGCTTCGGCACTTGTCGCTTGCCACTGCAACTCCTCGCGGACGGGATCCGATGAGGGCGGGCTCGGGGTTCGATGTTCTGCTGTGGTGTAACCTTGTGCTACACCTCTTGCTTTGTGAGACAAGATGCCTGCACGCAACGGACTGTAGTGCTTCAGGTTTATGAAGGACCAGAAGTGTGCCATTCTGAATATGAACGGGCACAGACATGGCAATGTAAAGGACCATAGGAGTAAAGCAGCAGTATCCTGACCACCGTTATCATCATCATGGCTGCAGCAAGTAGCAAGGAGCTGGAATCACCAAGAAAGCCTCGGAACGTCTTCCCAGGTTCTGTTCTCACAGCTTCCGCTCACCGATCCCGTCCTCATTGGCTGCGTCGAGGGACCGCTTTGTTGCATCAAACTGCAAGGAGGTCCGCTCCAACCTGCAGTCACACTCAATTATATATATATATATATATACATATATATATATATTTATATTATATATTATATATATATATACTCAAATTCTACGCCTTGCGATTTGGTCGCTCTTGCTACCAACCGTTTCAGAATGGGCTCAAGATGTAGGGGTTCGCTTGGAAGTGCAAGAACTTCCGGCGTAAATGGCAAAATTTCGAACCATCACAAGAACCTGGTGATGGTGGTGATGGTTGAAAGCACCGCGCCGATGAAGACGATGGCGATGATGACGGTTATGACAACCGTGACGGTGACGGTGATGGTGATCCACACGAACAGCTGCAACAGCAGAAGAGGGTGTAGCAGTAAGTGCGACAAAACTGTCGCATAACACTGACTGTAGCTGTAGCTGCTGATGGGCTAGTATAGGGGCCTTAATAATTAGAACAGGGTTTTGGGGCCCATTATACTATAAATATAATAAGGAACCCCCAAAATAGTATTGGTAATTATTAAGGCCCCGATAGTAGCTCCTGAAGAGGCGGAGGATAAGAACGACGTGGAGTTGGGCGAGGAGTACGACGAGGCTGACATTGGCTGTTATGACCGTGGCATTTAATGATGTCCATTGTTGATCTTGCTACGACCATGCCTATTGCGATGCACAGTAGAATTAGTAGGAACCTTTAGCTGCAAAGGCCTCATAGGAAGACGGGTTGTGGTTCCCTTGGCGTGAAGTTCAGTTCACTGCAGAAGCAGTGAGCGGCCGATTGTGTTGGCTGAAGTAAAATTGGCAGCAGAAGGAGTCTCAGTATGAGGTTAAGATCTAAAAACACACTGACACTCCCCACTCCCGAGTGTGAAACCCGCAACGCAAAAATACTCTGCTAAGACATTCTACCCAGAAGGTGACCTGAAACCGTAAGCCCTCAAAAGCCTAGGATTGCCAAAATCCTACGCTCCTAAAACACTCTGAGAAGGACACTGTCCAGCCCGAAGGTCCAGTTCGTCGCGCCTAGCTGCAAAAAATAACAAGGGCCTGCGTGAATGAGTTGACATTTGAATAAGGCTAGTTTCGGTACATGTTGTCGTATAAGCGCTTGATATAAAGGCCTGAGTGAATAAGTAACATGGAGCTAGTTTCGGGGTGTAGTGTAGCATACCCGCTTAATATGAGGGCCTGAGTGTCCAGAATAGGGTTAGTTTCGGGGTACATTTGTGTATAACCAAATTCAGGAACCCTAACGAACCCTAAACCCCTAATCCTACGCCCTACGCCCATGAACCTAAGCGCTGAGCGCGAGCTCAGGGCTTGCGCCTATATTTAGATCTGTGTCCATGGTGTTGGCTTTCGGGTTTGGCGAGGGGGAATATCAGAGAATCTCGGGTCCCTCTGCAAGGGTTCTTTGTAGGGGTTTCTAGGATCCTGCAAATATAGGGTTCTGTATGTGGGGCCCTGGTTTGCTGAAACTCTCCTAGAGGGGCCTGAATGGTGACTAGTGCCTGAAGGCCCAATACGAATGCCCGAAATCCCTGGCCTAACTATGGCCCCGTGTATTATTTGGGAAGCCTAAGAGACGTCGTCAAGCTATAGGATCTAAGCCCAAAGCCCTACACCCTGAAACCAACAACTGCTTCACCCTAGATACTCACGAACCCTACTAGTCTACCACAGGAGCGGGCTCCAGAAGCTCTGCCAAAAACTTACTGGGTTCTTGTTCAGGGATCCCCATTATGGTAACTTAAGTTAAGTCCCTTAACAAGAACCCAGCTTAGGGTTTAGTTGGTCTCTCAAAGAGCCCAAACTACAAACCCCGAAACCTTGAGTTGGGTCAGGTCGCGAGCTCGAGGCCACCACCCCCCGAGCTTGTGTAGTATGAGGGCCTTAATAGTTAGAATCGGGTTTTGGTTTTGGGGTATACTATACTATAACTATGACAAGGAGCCCCCAAAATGGTATAGGCAAATAATTTCGGTAAATATTGAGGCCCCTACATTACTCGTGGTTTTACGTTCAAGGGATGCAAAAAAAGCCTGTGAGGCTACACGAGCCTTGCACCTTCTTTCCTGCGCTCGCGGTTTTGAGAGATCATTCCGGGCCCAGGAGAAACTGTCGGGCCAGATGTTCGTCGCCCCCCGCCGCCTCCAGAGCCAGATGGCACCTGGTGCCGAAGGAAACCCGGAGCTTTAGACTTTGGTGCCTTTGGGCTGGGGGAGGTGGGAGGGGGGAGCGAAGGGCCAGAAACCTAGATGCCGTAGAGATGCTCACAAAAAAGTAAACCCAGAGACCCTTGCATTACCCGAGGCGCTTCGTGACTTCGAAGCCCGACAAAGCGAGGCGGCCCACGGCATCTTCGAAGGCGTCGGACTCGGAGAGGCCCAGAGGAAGGGACTCCGGCACGGGATCCCCGGCGAAGAGCGGCGCGCCTTGCACTCGCCAGGCGGGCAGGACGGGCTCGGAGGACTTCGAAGGGCCCAACAAGGGGTGTTCCTCCTCCTTCTCCTCCTCCTCTGCCTTCTTCGAAGCCTTCTCCTCCTTCTGGGGCTCCGGCTCCTTCGAAGTCTCGTTCTCCTCGCTCTTCGGCTTCTCGGAAGCCTCCAGCAGCTCCGCGAAGATGTCCACGTCCGTGTCTTTCGCAGAGCGGTGGACGCTGCGCCCCTCCGGAGCCGGGGGGAGCGGCAGAAACTCGCGATCCGGGCCCAAACCTAGGCTCTTGTTAAGGGATTTCATTTAAGTTACCATAATTTACGGATCTATAGTAAATAATATGGTTTCCTTATTATGGCAACTTAAACTAAATCCCTTAACAAGAACCCAGAAACCGCCCCAGATTCCGTGCTCCTCCGTCGCGAGACTCAAAGAGCCGCTCTTGGACAAATCCTGGGCTCTCGTCGAGGCAGTAAAAAAGGTTCCTTTAAAGGGGTCTACAAGGGTTATAAAATTACTATCAGGGCTCTATAAGGGTACTATGATATAGGGGCCTTAATAGTTAGAATAGGGTTTTGGGGCCCGCTATACTACAACGATGAGAGGCCTAAATTAAAGCAATCTGCCCAAGTATCTGACTTTTAACAAACATTCAGACTTCAAGCATGATAATCATGACAACTTCTGCTACTTTCCAAAAATAATCCTATAATACCTACAACCAAAGCAGCAACAACTTCCCAACATGATCCGATAAGGGTAGAACCCAAACAGCAAAATTC
Source organism: Symbiodinium sp. clade A Y106 (assembly GCA_003297005.1). Taxonomy (NCBI): domain Eukaryota; class Dinophyceae; order Suessiales; family Symbiodiniaceae; genus Symbiodinium; species Symbiodinium sp. clade A. The sequence goes on along the minus strand of BGNK01002965.1, from coordinate 74,019 downwards.
CTCCGAAAAGTGCCCGGGTTCCCTTCGCGCCGCGCGGAGGGCCGCTGCAGTCTTCGGCTTCTTGGTGAGCCAACGCTGGCTTCCGCAGGCCCTGCAGCGATCTTCGCCCTGGCTTTTCTGTTGTTTGAAGGGCTTTTGGGTTTAGGGTTTAGGGTTTAGGATTCAGGGTTTAGGTTTCAGGGTTGAGGGTAATCAAGCGGGGCTTTGGATTTAGGGTTTGGGGTCTGGGTGGGATTTAGAGTTTGGGGTATACGGTATAGGTTTTGGGGTATAAGGAGGGCTTAGGGTGTAGTTTCTGAGGAACTTTGCTTCTGGGGCTCCTCTTTTCGAAGTGGGTTGCGGGGTTTTAGGGGGTTAAAGCTTAGGGTATAGGGTCGAGATTGCTTGAGAATTTAGGGCTTCAAGGTTCGAGGCCTGGGGCTTCAGGGCTTTCCGAAGCTTGGGCCTGCAGTCTCAGGATTTAGGAAAATGTGGGAGTTCGGGTTCCCCAAACCTAAAATCCCTAGACCCCGGCCCTGAACCCTTTAAAACTTAAACCACACTTTAGGGTTTAGGGTTTAGGGTTTAGGGTTACTTTAGAGCGGTTTGAGGCTTTTGGGCGTGCCTCGTCGTTCAACAACGTGCAGGCCGGACAAGCCCACTGCGAGTCCACCTCTCTCTTCTGCTTCCTGCAAGGGGTTTCGTGTTTAGGACTTGAGAGTTTAGGGTGCAGAGGCTTATGGCTTTATGGTTTGGGGGTTTAGGGTTGAACGGCTTTAACTCAGGAGTTTAAGGTTTAAGATGTGTAGGTTTGCGGATTTTAGAGTTTCGGCTTATGGCTGAGGGCTGTAGCATTTCAGGTTTGCATGGCTGAGCCGAAGAAAATGCTGGGTTCCTGGCTCCTACCCTGGGGCCACTCTCAGCCGAAAATGGGGCTACTATAGGGAGCTTAATAGTTTCAGTAGGGTTTGGGGCCCTTATACTTTACTTATAGTGAGAAACCCCAAGAAATAGTATAGGTAATTATTTAGGCCCCTACAGTAGAGGTAGGGCCCCGGAGGAAGAGAGATCCAAAGGAGAGAAGGCTAAGGGTAGCCTCTTGTCTTAACAAATGTTGTTAGCTTAACCGCTAAACTCTAAACCCCTAAAACCCTGAATCCTAAACGGGCCTAAATCCGAAACCCTACAACCCTGAACTCTAAACTGCCCCAAACCCGAAACCCTCTCCTTTCTGGCGGAACCACCACCACCACACCGAAAGTAGGAAGCGAGCTGCGGAGGCTGCCACAAGCCACACACCTACTGGACTCCAGCTCGTTCACCAAAGTGCCTGGGCTCTTGTTAAACGCAGTTGTCTTAAGTTGCCACGGTGGGCATCACATACATATGTATAGTGAAAATGCTTGGGTTTGACCATTGTATGCTGTTCATGTATGGCAACTCAAACGATGGCCCTCAGCCTTAGCAAGAACCCAGGCGCAAGAGGGGCAAGTCCATCCGGTATCCCACGCCAGCTCTTCGTCCAGCTGAGGTTCCATGGCACTAGACTGTGCTCAAGCAACAGCGTCACCGATATTGGTGCCTTAACCATTGGAAAGGGGTTGGGTGTAATGTATCCTCTTCGAATAATTGAGGGCTTTCAGGGGGGCATTATTACTCATTACTAGTTACTCAAAGCCCTCAGTATTGGTTTTGCTGCTGCGCGTCTGTTCGTGCTACCTGTACTGCCTCTACCTAAAATGTTCTTAGAGTACGCTTCTGATAACTACTTCTGGTACTAGCACAGTCACAGCTATGGCTTGCAAGAATCCTGAGTGCAGGCTCTAGAAACCAGCGTGGGTCGCAGCAAGCCGAAGACCGAATCCTGTTGCAAGAGCTACCATAAACTACCAAACCCTACATTTCTGTAGGCTCTTAGACCCTAATATGGAATTGAAAGGGACCCTACCAAAAAAGTAGGTTTTGGCAGGTTCAGGTATCCTTACAAGAGCACCCCTTCTGCTTCATGAGGCGGGCAAACATGTCAGAGCCGCCATGCGCAGCGAGTCGCCCAGGTTGGCATGGACACCTTTCAGCAGCTTTTGGAGTCAGGGGCTGCAGGGGGAAAATAGTATTAACTACTCAGACCCCTACTTACATTATGCTCCGCTGCCGTCGCCAAGAAATCCAGCACCAACACTTTGACACTGACTACGATCTACTAATTACTACTACTACTACTACTACTACTACTACTACTAATACTACTACTACTACTACTACTACTACTACCACTACCACTGCTCCTACTGCACCCGCCGCTCCCAATGCCACCACCACCAGCCCCGCACCTCATCGGACTCGAACCGCTTGTCCTCCGAGGCATCCTCCACCTTAGGCCAACACTCCGCATATGCGGATTGGGCTTGGGCTGGGATATCAGGGGCTTTACAAGGGCTCTATAAGGGCACTATAAGACCGCTAAGAGAACTATAACTTGTACTTTTTTGCTGAAGTGTCGTGGTCCGAGTACGGGGCTTAGACGCAGAGCCAAGTGTTGCAAGATGAAGGCAACAAGACCTACTCCTCAAACCTCCACTTCACCCTGAAACCCAAGTAAACCCCATTATATCCCATTCCCAAACCGAGGTCCCCGCGAACTTCGGCGTACCGGGATCTCCCGTCCTCAGTAGTTGTATGGGGTTTTACAAAGAATATTGAATCAGGATCGCATGGCGTATTGCTGATAAGGGGATTATAGGCATGAAATTATGTTTCCTTCTGGTTTTGTAGTATATTATACCCCAAAACGCTGTTGTCATTTTTGCGTCCCCTGCAGTTGAAAGAGTTCGGTATGTTTTGTTGTTACGCCGGTTGGGGTGTGGGATTTGGGATCGAGGGTGGATAGTAGAGGGCTCCTTGTGTTTGTGTACGTTTACGATCCAAGCTGCTGCTTCAAGGGCTTCAACGGAACTCTGGAACATAACTTAGTTGCTGAGTTCATAAGCCCCAAAAAGTGTACACTTCTAGTTTCATAGTGAGTCGTATTGTCCAAAAAGTGTAATGTGTATCCACTTAGCTACTAAGATAAAGCTACACCCAACTGAACCCAAAACGGGCAGCCTAAATCCTGAACCTCCATCTCCTCCAAAGCCCTACCCCAAACCCGAGGTCCTGAAGAACTCGAGAAATCCTCGAATAGAGAAGATGGAGCTGTGTAACATGTGCACGGTGCAAGTGCAAGGCTTGGGGCTTTAGCCGTAGGAGTTGAGAACTGAAGCGGCCCAGCGATGTCAAAGGTCTGTCATAGTTCACATTTATTTGGGTGTCAGGGCATATACCACAAGTTGCACCGCAGGCATCCGATTCTTCTTTGGACCCGCAGAACCAATTTCTGAAGAATAATCCAAGGCTCAAGCCCGGTCTACGGCAACTAAACCCCAAAGCCCTGAGCTCTACTGACATCACAGCCGCATCCCTCAAGCCTCGCAGCCAAGAACGGCTTACAGCGACTAACAGAAAGTTGGAACATGGGTTTAGGAGGATTCGTGCTAGGATCCCTTATACTTTACCTTAAGGGCATGAGGAGAATGATGTTCCAACTTTCTGGCTTCTACTATAGGGTGTAAGCCTAAGCGTGGCCATGTTTGAGGATGGAACTCTGGAGCCTGCATCAGAGTGCGACGTCGCTGCTCGCAGGCCTTTCGCCAGTACACGATCGGTTTTGGGGCTTGCCTTTACCTACCAGGACCATAACAGGTCCCAGTTTAAGCCATCTAAGCCCTTCATATGGAATTGTAGGGACCCTGCAAAGAAGTAAGAGTTCAGGGTTTAGCTTCGCCACCATCCCTTCTGATACCGGTATCCTTTCTAATAGATAGGAAATTCGAAAACCAAAAAAGCTTCGAGCCCTTCGTATTCCTTGCCTCAATATCTCGCTCAAGGCTGGCAGCACGCGCCTCTCGGGGGTCGCAGAGATTCATGATTTTCGGGCTAAGGCTTGGGAATTAGGGGTGTAGGGTTCAGGGATTAAGAGCTCCGGGCTCCGGGTTTAAGGTTCAGGGTTGAGGGCGCTTCGGGTTTTAGGTTTAGGGCTTGGGTTGCGGGGGTTTTGGTGTAACGGTCTCCCTGTCAGCGCAAGGCGTTTTTGGAGGTGCATGCGTGTGGCTTTCGAGAACCCGAGCAATGTAATGACGATGTCCACTCTCCACACCGTAAACGACAGAGGGTGGGCTTGCACCACCACTTGAAATCTACAAGTGTGCAGCCTGTGCAACTGTTTTCGAAAATCAGCTTGACATCGCTGCTCTCAACAATGCTGACTGCTGAGTGCAGCGCTAGTGCAATTCGGGGCTCGCATCAGACCCGAAAACCGCAACACCCCACACCGGAAGCTCTCTCAACCCCATGGAAGCAATAGCTCGGGTATACTCGGTTCGTATCAACATCCCAGCACGCCATCCTCTTCCACTTCTTCAGCAAGGTCGGCCTGGGCCGCTTGCACCTCCTCGCAGAGTCGAGAATGTCGTTCGCTCAGCGCCTCAGACGAAAAAGGCACGGGTCCCCAGCACTTCTTCATGCTGCAGGTTTAGGGTTTAGGGTGTTTCGTGTTTCAGGTGCAGGTTTTAGGCCTTTAGGTGGTCTCGGCCTTGTGTGCTTTCTCCGGGTTCTGCTGAGATTCGTGGTTACGGGTGTCAGGGTGCGACTCAAAGAGCTCCGACCTTGGAGAATTTCAGCCAAGGCGTGGAGTCCAACCTCGAAGCCCAAAAGCCCAAACCCTAAACTCAAGGGTTCAGGTTCTAAATCCAAGGCGTGGAATTTTCAACCCCAAACCCCAAACCCTAAACCCTAAACCCCATCCCCCCTCGCATGCCTCAAACTTAAAACAACATCCCCGAGGTCCGCGCTTGATAGGCGCGCTCCGCCGCCTATCGCCACTCGCCGGTCAAAAGCGAAGCTCGGCTTTGAGGTGCTTTGATGTACTAGGGTTTAAGGTTCAGGGTTCAGGGTTTAAGATTTGGGGTTTGGGTTCAAGGTTTAAGGTTTAGGGTTCAAGGTTTGGGTTGAGGTGTAGGATTTAAGGTTTAGGTTCAGGTCTTTGAACAAATGGCCATAAGATTTCTATACTGAATAAAGACCCCATTTTGGAGGCCGTGGGGTGCTTTTTTGCATTTCGGAACTTCGGGATTTGCCACAGGAGCTTCGGGGTTTCAGGGGTTTTGTCAGGGGTATCCCTATTGGTCCACCAAAGGACCCAATAATTAGGTACTCGGGTTTAGGATAGTAGTTATGTAGGTTAGGATTTTGGAGAGTATATAATTATTAGGTACTTGGACCCTTGGGGTATTACGCACAAGTCGCACAAGTTCAGATCCTGCGTCCCCATCGAAAGTAGCTTGTTGCGTTGCAAGGGTCGGAGGATGCTAGAATCAAGATCCCTGTTGAAATGACGGTCTACAGACCAGGACATCAAATGAATCAACTCTGATGTTGGCATGCTCTGCGTGCTGAGTGCCCTAACCCTGATCCCACTGCTCAGACCACTGCATTTCCTCAAACGCTCATCCCGTAAACCCCCCGAGCCCACGCCCAGCTACTGCAGGGGGCCTGACAAATTTTCAGAAGAGTATCCGATAATTGTGGCGATCGAAGACCGAACCCTCAAACACCATTATAATTCCTAGGGCCGCTGGTGTTTGACCCCCTGAGCAGGGCTGCACAGCTTGCACCCGCGCCTTCATGGCCCCTGGGTGGCCTCCGCTAACAAACACTGGGGGATTTAACAATTAGGACAGGGTTCCTTTAACGGGCTACTACTGGAAGCACTTCTATTCATAAGGGTTCTAACTACATCCCCTAAGGATTCGGGACTCGGAGTTTCAATGCTGTGCGTTTGGGGTTTAGGTGTGCGCTTCCCCAGGTTTTGGACATGGTGCTGACCCCCTTTGCACGGTGTCATCGGTTTCGTGTAAGTTGCTTCGTCGGATCTTGCAAAGCTTGACAGATGGGCTTGTGGAAGTTCAGACGGCCATGGGCCCTGCAAAGTTCGGAAAGCAGGCTTGCCGTCAATGGACTTCTGCCTTCACTGCCCCCAGAATCAACGAACCGGCTTCAACGGTGTGGTCTGCTTCATGAGACTGCAAGTTGCGCGCTAAAATTTCAGAACTCGGATGCGCGCGTATCCATTTACTCCAGCATTGGACCGACGAAGCTTCTTACATGTATGGGGGAGGTTGGGGGTGTAGGGTGTAGGGTGGGCGGGACACATCGGGTGTCAAACCGATTCGCGAAACATCACGACGCAAGCACTGGCACCAGCACCAGTACTGGTACTTTGACACGAACCGAAAGAAAGTCCCTGAAACTTGCGAGGCCTACGCTGCTTGCATCAGAAGTTCAAGACCTTGCCTTTACGGTTTCGTGAGCTTGGTGCAAGATATCTTGGTGATTCCTTTCCGGCGACAAATCCTGTTCTGCAGAGTTGACATAGCTTTACATGAGAGTTTCAGACGGTGTGCCCAACCCCAAATAGCAGGGTCGTCCTTATCAGAACCCTGAAATTTGAAGTTAAGCCTGGTCTCCAGGCGGGATTCATGCTGATAAATCGAATCTAAACCCTGAGCTCTGGAATCGTGAAACCCTAAAACCCTGAAACCCCAAACCCTGAAAGCCCTAACCCTAAAACCCTGAAAGCCCTAAAGCCCTAAACCCTAAACTATACAAACAAAACTTCAACCCCAGGCCTTTGGCTGCTCCGCCGCCAAAGGCCGGCGACTTCTCCGACCTACCCCAGCAGCGCTTTAGGGGATTTGTAAGGCCTAAAGGCCTACAGTTTAGGGTAGGGTTTAAGGCTTAAGGGACTTGGAACAGTCGCAGAAGGCTTGCGCTTTGCGCGTTGTTAGGGGATTACTCTCGACTTGAAATTGAAGCCGATTCTTCCACAGCTTTCTGTCGCCTGAGCCCTATAAACCCGAAACTGGGGCGTAGGACCCTACACCCTAAACCCCAAACCGGGGGAGCAGCAACAGCCCAGTCGCAAGGCCCCGCTGCCTGGACGGCGTCGACGGAGAGGTCTCGGCAAAATCAAGACTTCACTGCACCGTTTCAGGTATCTCTCGGAAGCTTTAGGGTTTAGAATCTAGGGTCGTTAGGGTTTAGAGTCTAGGGTCTTTAGGGTTTAAGGTTTCGTTGCCAGCAAAAGAAGCGTCAGCTATCGTCAGTTAAGGCCACCACCTGTACTGAGCTTCATCCATTCGAGCTTAGGGCTGACCGCGCAGATTATTGCAATCACGATGACTTAGTTGCTGAGTTCATAAGCCTCAAAAAGTATGCACTTCCAGTTTTATAGTGGGTAATATTATCCCAAAAAGTGTAAAGTGCATCCACTCAGCTACTAAGATGAGAGCTCCTTCCGGCTCTCTGATTACTTTTGGAGTTTTGCGGATGGTGCCCATGTCATCTGCCCGAGTTCACTCTTGGAGTTCTGCGGATGGTGTCGAAGCTAGTGATAGCCGGGAGCTAGATGTGCCGAAGCCTGTCATTCGGAGATCCGAACTTTCCGAAACTAGGGGACCCTAATAGAGTACCCTGAATAGTAGGATCCTTATTATAAGGTCCCCAAAATGAGGTACCCCTAATTTTCGAAAACTTCCACATAAACCCTAAAGGTTTACTAGAGGCTTCTGTAGTATCAGTACTCAGGCTCCAGCATCCGGAGGAGAATGCACGGGATTGAAGCCTTGGGGGCCTGTCATCGCCGGCGGCTTGGGCTTTCGATGGCTGTAGGGTTTAGGCTTTAGGGCTTTAGGGCTTTCGATGGCTGTAGGTTTGGGGTTTAGGGTTTAGGGTTTAGGGTTTAGGGTTTAGGGCTTTAGGGCTTTAGGGCTTTAGGGCTTTAGGGCTTTAGGGCTTTAGGGACTGGGGGTCTGGGAAAGACCAAAACACCGATGTCCGTCGCAGTACCACTGAAGCTGTAATATAGGGGTCTTCATAATTAGAATAGGGTGTTGGTGCCCATTTTTCTATAAATATAATAAGGAGCCCCCAAAATAGTACCCTAAACCCTAAACCCTGTAGTACCCCCAATCACGCCGGCCGGGCCTCTGTTGGCGGGTCTCGAGTGGTACTCTGCTGAGGGAACCGTGTACTCTTGCAGCTTCAACGACAAGAACCTTCGGTTCTGTGTGGGTTTTGGGGTTTGGGGACAAGAACCTCCGGTTCTTTGGGTTTGAATTTAGGGTTTTTCGGGGGGAGGGGGGGAGGGTGTAGGGTTTAGGGTTTAGGGGCTGGGGTATTTTGGATTCATGGATAAGGATGAAAATCGGGTGGGTTTTAGCGTGGTTTGTGGGTGGGATGGAAACATCAGGAGTTTTCGGCGGTCCGCAAAGATCTTGAACGGCGCAGGCCGGTCCTTTAAGATAGAAATGCCTCACAGAAGATATCCTAATAACACTGCTTTTTGTGGTAGGGGCCTTGGAAAGGGACCATCCGGCAAACGTGAACACGATTTGTCAAACGCTGCAGGGCGCCTGATGCTGTCGTCCCTTTTCTCGCACTGCGCGCGCCAGTAGCTTCCAGCCAGAACCCCATTGTCCTCCAGATTGCAGAGCTGCATAACTGATCGTCGTAATCATCACCATCATCGTCATCACCGTCATAAACCATCATCATCATCAGCAGCACCACCGTCATCATCATGACGGCACTAGTAGCAATGAGGGTGAGAGCGCTGCTAGTCCAGGGCCATGCAGGTGAACTACAAATGCTTGCAGCCTGGTAAAGCTACGTTTTCTCAATGCGCTCCCGGCTGTCCTCGTGGAAGACAAGCAGGTCGCTGAGACAGTCTGCATGGCCTTCCGCAGTGCAGGTCATCCGTTCACGGTCCTCACGGGCACTTCTTGTGGCTGATGTACTACTACAGTGCATAGTTCGAACAGAGTGTAGCGGCGTAGTGTGAGAGGGGGTCTGAAACGAGTCGTAGAAATGAGCCTTGAGGCTTTTTTCTTTTGAGCCTTGAGGCTTAGGGCTCAGGGTTTGAATGGGGCCTTCAGGCTTTGGAATGCGTGGCTGGTGCGCTCCTCCAGCTGCGAGGTCATATCGGAGACCCGCTTTGTGTAGAACTGGCCGAATCGGGCGCGAAGTACGTGGGGCCGCTTGGGGCTTAGGACCCTAAAACCCCAAAAACCTCAATCGCAGCTGTAGGTTGATGATGAAGGCGAATTGCGTGTCGAAGCAGCCAGAACTGTCTGGTCTTAGGGTTTCGGGTTTGGGCTTAGGCTTCGGGGTTAACATGGGTCCAGAGCAATTGGAACAGGCCCCTAATTTCTACACTGTAGATTTACATACTGCAAGCGGCTTCAACGAGCTAAAGTGTAATGTGGACTACTACAGTATAGCCCAATAGCATACGACAATACACTATAGAGTACCCCGACATGCCAAGAATCCTGGACGACATAGCTTACAGCTGTGTACTGCAAAGTTCCGAAAGGTACTGCAAACAATATATGAAACCTACAGTACACTTGAACATTAGCGCCCAACGAAACCATGCCAGAACATGCAACAAAGAACACATAAATATCGGAACAAAACAGACGAAATCGTTCCTCTGCCCTCTCAGAGACTCTGGCTCCCCGGCCAGCTAAGGAATGAGTTCACTGTCTTAGGGTTTAAGGCTCCTCTACGAGCGGACCTCAATGAAGGAACGAGATCTTGCATCAAGTGTCACTAAGCCCCTGACAAATACGCTAAAGCAAGATTTCAAATCCTACGAAATATGTAGGGGACTGAACGCTGCGCAAAGGGTTTCGGGGCTTGCAATAGTGAAACTGCATATGTACTACAAGGGGACAACACAACTGACTTTTCACACCTCTGTAGGAGACTTTAAAACCGTGTAACACCATCATTGCACGATCAGAAAACCCTTACTAAACCCTGAAAAATGTCTGCAAACCCCTGGAAACCCGACTAACCCCATCAACCCAAAAAGGAACACTTACTGTCGAAGCCGGAATAATTACAAACGTTCTTCCTATTATAGTTACTGAATAGTATATCTCAAAGCCCTAACTTAATTAGTAAGGCCCCTATATTATCACATTAGAGTCTCCCTCTCGACCCTAAACCCTAAACCATGGGGCTTTCCTAGCCTCCCAGGTGCTGCGCAACTCCTCCTGGAGCTGCGTGTGGTCATCCTCGCAGGTGACTGTCTAACATTAGGGGCCTGAATAGTTCGAATGAATTCGGATGGGTGGAGATTCTGTATCTGTAGTATAGTATAAGCGTGTAGGGACGATGGGGGACAACTACTATCAGCACTCACTATTCCGACCTCTATATGAGGGTTTCCAGTTGTCGACAGTTCAGGGAATTTCGGGTCTGTGAGGGTGTTTGAGGTCTCGGGTTTCTGGGTTCCCAGGTTAGGGGATTCCGGGTTTGAGGCGTACCTAGAGGCTCATACCCTACCCCTTTTTCAGGGCGCCTACAAGATAACGGATACCCTAAACCCTATACCCTAAACCGTTAAACTAGGTATCCGAAAAAAAGGGGTCGGGTATGAGCCTCTAGGTACTGAAGAGAGTTCAGATTCAGGCCTTGGGGTTTAGAGCTTGGGGGTTCCCAGGTTGACGGGAGTTTTAGGGTTTAGGGTTTAGGGTTTAGGGTTTAGGGGTTTAGGGTTTAGGGTTTAGGGTTTAGGGGTTTCGGGGTTTAGGGTTTAGGGGTTTAGGGGTTTAGGGTTTAGGGGTTTAGGGTTTAGGGTTTAGGGTTTAGGGGTTTAGGGGTTTAGGGTTTAGGGGTTTAGGGGTTTAGGGTTTAGGGGTTGGTTTAGGGTTTAGGGTTTAGGGGTCCGGGGGGACTTGGAGTCTGTGCGACTTGGGGTTTTTAAGGTTCGGAGATCCAGGCCGAGGGTGTCAAGGCGTGTAGATGAGGCTGGTCCGCAGCTATCAAGAGAAGGGTTTAACATAGGGGCCTTGATAGTTAGAATAGGGTTTTTGAGGCATATTATACTAAAACGCAAACAAGGAACCCTAGGAACAATATTGGCAATTATTCAGGCCCCTGTAGTGGACGTGTAGTAGGCGTTTTGGGATTTTGCGGACCGAGGCTTACGGGCTCCCAGAGACTCCAATATCCCTCAGCTAGGAATATACTAAATCATATTAGGGATCCTCCTATAATTCAAGGTATATTCCTTAATTAAAGGATAGTGGAGTCTCTGGGCTTGAGGCCCACTACGGCTCATGAGCATGTTGCGCTTGTGGACTTCGACGGCCCGACACTGCCCTGCTTCAGGCTTGCTGGGTTGTGGGTTCTGGATTTCGGGGTTTGGAAGTTTGGGGTGTGACACTGTGTGCAGATTAGGGTTCAGGGTTTGCGCTTCGGGGAGCCGTCGGACTGTGGATTAAGGATCTACGAGCTTGCATTCTAATTATGCTTGAAGATGGAAGACCAATAAAAGAGCGTGACAGCTCCAAAGTCTTATCAGATGAAGAGATGCCTGAAAGCAGCTTACTACTCATAGGACCCGCGAACCCGAATACTCTACAGCCGAGCAATGCGTAGTGGAGTTTGCCTCGATCCTCAACCCCTTCAACCCACCTGAATCTGGTTCAGCTGCACTTCCAGCGCCTCGTATCAGCCGAGATTGGATGTCAAAGCATGCCTTGTTTTGGGGCTTATGGGCTTATGACTTATGACCCAGTCCTGAGTCCTGGCGTCTGAACTACAAAAATTTTGGCCTCAAAAAAGTGGAACCCCAGCATGTCTACGTGTCGACTCACGAGTCCGACTTCCTGCAGCGAGGTGGAGCTTTCGGATAGGAGGACGAGGGTTTAGGGTTTGGGGTTTTAGGGTTTAGGGTTTAGGGAACTACGACCAACTTTGACAATCAGAACAAGCACCGAATCGAACAATGACGATCATAACCGCCCATTACTAACAAGAAAGATAAGCTACCACTGCCACGACTGACACTACGACGTCTGCTGCTACTACTGCGCCCTAAGTGTAACAAGTCTGACGCTGCTCGTCTAGTTTTGTGTTCTGCTCCTCCTCCTTTTCATGTCCCTCCTACTAACTACCGCGATATTGGCAGCCACTCGAAGTGCTTTTCTGGTTTTGTTCATGATATGACTACTGTGAGCTTGCTGCTTTGCCCCGTATGTATATATATATATAGCAAGAACTCTAGCTGCTACTCTGGCTGTCTAGCTGGGGAACAAGAAGCCACTGCAACATCAAACATGCCTCGTTCTCAAAGCTCAGAGCGTCCTGCAGCAGCTCTATGAAGGCATGGGTCAGGTGATCTTTCGTGAGGCCATTTCCCGGCACAGTAACGAACCCCTCAATCCCAAGATATCGGTGCTAGTACGACTGCTGGGCAAATCAAGGGCTTTCAAAGGGCTGGCAACAAGCTAGAGAATGAGCTTTTGCAGCAGCATCAATTCTGTCGTTCTTCACAAGTCCTAGCAGCAGTAGTAGTAGTAGTAGCAGTAGTAGCAGTAGCAGTAGTAGCAGTAGTAGCAGTAGTAGCAGTAGCAGCAGTAGTAGCAGTAGTAGCAGTACTAGCAGTAATAGCAGTAGTCCGTGGCCGTGGCAGTGGCACTGGCAGTGGCAGTAGCAGTGTAGCAGTGTAAGTAGCAGTAGCAGTAGTCGTCGTCGTGGTAGTAAGTAGCAGCAGCAGCAGAAGTAATTGCAGGAGAAGCAGCCGCAGCAAACCCAGAAAATCCTAGAAAAACCTAGCTCATGAGAAAGAAAGCTCCGAGGCTCTTTTCTCGACCGGCCAGTTCTCCACACAATCTGCAGGATCGTCGCGGCTGAATCTGGCCGTCTTTGCGCTGTCCAGGGGCTCTTGTTTGGGATCTAACATTCATAAGGCCTGCGTTTAACTGCTACATGTTGTTTGGCTGGCCGAGACTTTGGGCCTTGGACTTTAGATTTAGAAAATTTAGGCGCTAGATATGATGGTGGGACGGTTTATGTTCGAGGTTTGGCTCTTTCGGGCGCGACCTCTCAGCAGCAAGATGTAGTTTGAGGTCTGGGTTTAGGGAGCCATGCACGATGCAAATTCGATCGGAGTTAAATGCGCGCCCAACGTGTTGTCGGTTGCGTATCAAAAGTGAAACCGCCAAACTCTAAACGCGAAGCCACCTTCCAAACCCTTTCACTCACTCGCAATCCTCACAGCTCTGGCGCCGAAACCCTGAATAAGCCCACAGGAACCCTTGTAGTAACCATCATAGCAACCCTTCTAGCAACCCTACATAATTCCTAAACTCCGGATTCCCGTGGCTCTTCGCTTGGCTGCCTGACGCGCTTTGGGAATGGTCGGGGAATTGGGATTGTGGGAATCCGGACCTGAGCTTTGGGTTCAAGGTTCAGGGCTTCTTGGGCTCAGGGTCTAAGGTGTTCAGGGCTTAGGGTTGAGGGGTTCGGAGACAATGATACGGTTGATGGACAAAATCCTGCATGACCCTAAGGACTCTAAACTATGGGAATTATGGTATATTCCTTATTATGGGTCATGCAGGATTTTGTCCGTCAACCGTATTGCGGCGGGTTGGGCCAGATTGCCATGTGCTGAGGGTCGGAGCCTGCAGAATTCGTTGGAAGCGTAATTTTTAAGACAATGTTGAGGGGACTGTGCTCGTGAGCCGGGTTTCAAGCAAGGCCTCAATGATTTAGACTAGGGCTTTGGGGCACCAGAATAGTATGTTCACATTCAAGAACCCGTCAAGAACCCAAAGGATTGTGGCAGTATTTTAATCAAGCTCCAACATTATATCAATTATATTAGGGTTTAGGGTTTAGGGTTTTGGGTGGTTCTCTACCTGGAGACGTCTAGGCTCGAAGCGCTTATTTTGCTGAACTCTCTGACCCTGTGCCTCGGTGTATCCTGAGCCGAAAGAACCCCTAATCGCAGGCCGGGTTGCGGAGCACACAGTAATACTACTTTTTAGCATCATCAACATTACAATTTTACATTGCTATTATGTTTTACTACTGCTATTGCTACTACTACTGCTACTACTGCTACTACTACTACTACTACTAACATTATCTTCATCATCATAATTCGTACTCTTGGGAATATTACGCAACAGGACTTCAGGGATTCGCGCCTCAGTCGTGCACGAACGAATGCGCGGACTTCCTTTGCAGTCCCTTCTTTCACTGCCTGGCTGAAGTGAACGGCAAGGGTTGGCACGTGTTCATCCTGTCTTTGGTTTAGGGTTTAGGGTTTAGGGTTTAGGGTTTAGGGTTTAGGGTTTAGGGCTTAGGGCTTAGGGTTTAGGGCCTTCGGGCCTGAAAGATGCAGTTGCTGCATTTGAGGGTTCAGGGTTTAGGGTTTGGGGAAGTTTAGGTCCAAGGGTTCTGGGGTTAGGGATGGGCAAAACCCTAAACCTTGAACACTACCTAAACGTGACTGGATCTTGAAGGTGGTTGCAGGCTCCGCCTCGTTTTGCTCGGTCTTGGCCCTCCAAATGCGTGCCGTCCTGTCGGAGAGGACTCGGGGTAATACTAGTATCGGTATTCCTCATAAGATCACCTCTTAGTATGTCCCAAAGCCGTATTGTATTAGAGCAATATGGGCAGCCTCAACAGCAAGACCCTTTAACCAAAAACTGCATCCCATCGAAGCATGTATACTAAGCTCCGAAACCACCTTCTTCGTTCATGTCCCATGTACGTACAAAAGACTCGAGGCCCCAGGTCCCAATACTCCATTCGTGGAAATGAAGTGGCCTTAATACTCAGAATGGGGTTTATGGTCCCATTATACTCGAGATATACTAAGGAACCCCCAAAATAGTATAGCTAATTATTCAGGCCCCTACATTATTGGACTTGAACCTCAAGCCCGAGAAGGCAAAGGTTCTTGGCTCTAGGTTTAGGGAAAAGCGTGAGTGCATGTGTCATAGGTTTATTCAATTTCGATCCACGACCGTAGCACACTTGCTACGGCCCCAGCAATCCGTTGCACTCCCGTCACGGTCACAGCGCTTTGACGCGTCCTGTCGCTCCCTATGAGAAGTTGAGCCCCATCCGGCGACCAGCAAAGCGAGCGGATGGGTACCGAAGGGCCTTCACAGCTTTTGAGCTTCAGGGTTCGGGTTTTCAATTTAGGGGTAAGCTATTTGCATGGCCGCAACTGCACTGAAAGAACGACTGTCGCTTGAGTAGACTCTCGGATCGTGCCTGCCGTTCTATCGATGTTCCTTTTTCACCCCTTGCCCTGCAGCCCAACACCCAAAGCTCTAATCCCTTTCAGTCCCCTTGCCCCAAGCTGTGAAACCCCAAAGCCCTAAGCCCTAAACCCTAACCCAAAACCCTAAAACCCCAAAGCCCTGGGGTCTAACCCGAAACCCCAAGCTCCACCGCCTGCGGGCCCCGCCAGCTCGATTCCGGGTCGGGCTGAGCGCTGCTTCCACGCCCAGACCTGAACGCGATCCTACTGACCTACTGTAATATACATATATATTTGTATGATTTGTATGTATATATATATATATAGTTATAATTATAGAGATACATATATATATATATAACACTATAGATGCCCAACATGACACCGACTCCGAACTACATAAAGATAGCTTACGATACTCATACTCCCATCAGCACCAGAGCTGAGTTCAGATCTCGCGTCTTCCGTGGAGGGCGTGTAGGGAAGCCCCTAAAACTTACGCCAGACACTATCCAGGGGTTGCGAAGGAACCTCAAGCTTAAGGAGATTGGGGTCCGAGGCCTTGGGAATGTTGGGATGTAGGGGATACCCGACCCTCAACCCTACGCTCTAAACCCTAAACCGCCTAAACCCTACGCCCTAAACCCCTAGCCTAAACCCTAAACTGAAATCCCTAAACCCAAAACCCTGAACCCTAAACCCTGATAGGGCTTTGGGGCCCCGGGCTAGGGTTTAGGGTTTAGGGGTTTAGAGGTTCAGTTTAGAGGTTTAAGGGTTGAGGGGTTTAGGGATTTTGCGGTTAGGGGTTTAGGGTTTAGGGATTTTTGCGTTTTGGGTTTAGGGAACTCCCGGCAAGGCCGGCTGTCAACGAGGTTTCTCTACAGTCTCGACATGTTCTAGTCCAGCGACCGATCCACAAACTTGTACCGTCCTACATAAGCACATAGTGTAGGGGCCTTAATAATTAGAATAGAGTTTTAAGAGTTCTTTCTTATAATTGTGGTATAGATATACCCCAAACCGTGGCCCAAACCCTATTCTAATTATTAAGGCCCTGTGTTAATCACCATGAGCCTCATCAGCATCATGACGGCCAAACTCTCAAAAACCATCGTCACCATCATCATGCTTACCGTCTGCCTCGCTATCACCATCGTCATCGCAAATGCGTTTGTCATCATCCTCGTAACAACGATCACTTCTATCACCACTCTCAAAATGTTCAAGTTGTCACGTTGGAAGAGTTTTTACTCCAACTGCCTTGAGCCCAGCACCCTGAACCCGGATGTACTGTAACAATAACATAGGAATTCGAAGCCCTCTATGCCTCCTGTGATTCTGCCGCTCATTTGTTCGCACGGAGAAAACTGTGATAGGCCGAAAACCTCGTGTCCGTGCCTTCTACAGAATTGGGCTTCATGGGCTTGGGTTTGAAGGTTTGGGCTTACTGTTCAACAAGGTGTGGGCTGCACTTGCATTGTAAAGGAGTTTCGGAGACGGGTGCAGGAGGGCGGGGTAGTTCCACCGCGTTCTCACAGATGGAGTTTTCTTTGATTAGGGATGCTTGAAAATTCGATTCGAAAGTGAAACGGACATAGTGAGTTTCCGAAAATGTCGGGTCCCTGCCTTAGATAAGGATCTTTGATCTGTGTCTGTTCGGAAACTCCCCATGTGGATAGCACGGGGAGGATCGACAGTCACTTCTTGTTGACGATCTTGGGGGAGATCATCTTGATGTCGAAGCACCGGATCTCATCGCCCTCTTCCCAGTCATCCTTGCGCAGATTTCCGGGAGGATCTAAAAAGTAGATCCCCTAATTTGGGACCTTAGCTGCTAAAGGGTACTTTATAGGAACCCCCTTAAGGGATCTACTTTTTGGACCCTCCCGGGGGTCTGGGTGCAAGCTTGAGGGCTTTGGCTTCAGGCCTTCAGGGTTTAAGGGTTTAGGGTTTAGTGTAAATCCAAAGCTCATCGTCCTTCCCCGCGCCAGGAAAGACTCCGATCGTCCGAAGGCACAAGTGTTCGAAGCTGTTGTGCAAAAGCGTGCGACAGCCAGGCGGGGCCCCCGGGGTCGGGTTCTGCTCTTTCTGTTCAGGGTTGTCCGTTCTTTCTGTTGTTTCTTTCAGAGGTTGCCGTGCTCCTCGGCTTCAGTTCTAAATTGGTAGCGGAACCTACGGGCTCCAGGAGTGTTTTCGTGTCTTGAGTCTTTCGGACTCCCTGCGGGAGACACCTGTGCTGTAACTGTTTTATCTTGGGGTTTCAGCCGCGAGCGATGTCGAGCTTCTACGGCTCCGGGGTGTGGCACGGTTCGACTGCCACATCTGACCCAGATAGCGATCAACACGATGACGAAGTGAAGAATGAGCCCAAGGATGACGCGTGGAGCGGCAGTGGCGCTAAGGATGTTGACGACTGGAGTGATGGTCAGTGGAGAGACACTGCTTGGGATGATCACTCCTGGTCGCATGGCGGCCAATGGAAGGACCCGGGTTGGTCCTACGGATGGGGGCGCCGCGACAGCTGGGGAGGTTCCTGGACTAAAGGCCTCTGGAGGCAACGGCGGAGACGATGGCCAAGGTCGCGCTGGCGACCACACTGGCGGAGCAGGCCGACAAGGACGAGGACTTGGTGATCCTCCTCGCGGTGACGGCGGCTACCCTCTCGATGGAGGACGAGGCCCCTCGGAGAAGATGGTCGTCCCGGCCTTCTCGGGTGAAGCGAGTGGAGACGAGCTCGGGACCTCAGCGAGATCATATCTGCGGCAGATCGCCGCATGGCAACGTATGACCAAGGTGAGTGCCGACAAGCAAGCGTTGGTTTTATACCAACACCTGAGCGGTTCAGCCTGGGCGGAGGCTGAGCGGCTACATGGAACAGCTGGGCAGCAAGAACGGCATGCGGTACTTCACTCAGTGGGTGCGCGACCGCTACCTGGACGTGCAGGTGACCCAGATCGGCCAGAGCCTCTCCGAGTTCTTCAGGAAGTTACGAAAGAAGCCAGGCCAGAGCATCCGTGATTACTGCGGAGAGTTCGACAGGGCGTACGCCCGGCTGATCGAGTGTGACTGCGTGTTGCCGGACATCGCATGTGCTTGGGTCTTCATTGACAGGTTGAACCTCGATGAAGCAGCTGAGCTTAACCTCCTCGCCAGTGTGAACAATCAGTACAACTTGAAGCTCCTCCAGAGGGCGGCCATCGTTCAGGACAGAGCTTTGAGGAAGCCGTGGGAGAATGCAAACGGGGCCGCTGTCCGCAAACCTGGCGGATGGTGGCGCAAGAAAGGGAACACCGTGAACATGACGGACCACGAGTTCGAGGACGAGATCGAGCAGGCCATCGCCGAAGAGGACCCGATCCAGGAGAACGAGGCGGAGGACCTGTTCGAGACCTACATGACACACGTGAGCGCCAAGCAGAAGTACCGGGACCACGCCCGGATGAGAGGCTCAGACCCGGAAGCCATCCGGAAGGTTGCTGCCGAGAAACTCCAGATGGTCAAGGCGCGCTCCTTTTGTTCGGGATGCCGCAGACGTGGGCACTGGCACAAGGACGCTGAGTGCCCTTTGAACCAAGTGGCCTCTGGGAAAGCCTCCGGCGCACCTGCTATCCCCGGGACTACGACTTCAACGAGCACTACCCCTTCCTCCGGGGCTACCACGGCGGCTTCAGGATCTACGAGGATCGGAGGGCTCAAGGAGAACTTCCCCTGCCACGTCGTGCATGTGACTTGGGACTTGGACAAGGACCGCGGCGCAGGATTGCAGGCGATCACGGACACAGCGTGTTCAAAGACGGTGGCCCGAACACCCTGGATCGAGGACTACATCCAGGCTGCCAAGAGGGTCGGCTACACCCCGGAAGTTGTCACTTCCCGTGACGCCTTCAAGTTTGGGGCCTCTAAGGTCTTTGAGTCCACCTATGCGGTGATCGTGAACTTCGCCCTGGGCACTTTCCTGGTGCGGATCCGCGTCTGTGTGGTCAACGGTGATGTTCCGCTCCTTCTGAGCCGCTCGGCCCTTGGATCTATGGGCATGGTTTTGGATGTGGCTGAGAATCAAGCCGACTTCCGCAAGGTAGGCGTGCGAGGACTCCAGCTAGAGCTCACTGATACCGGGCATCCGGCTTTGCCCGTCAAGCCTGAGCCGCTTCCGGCAGGCTCGGGGCCTTTTAGCCAAAACGGCACTGCGGAGCTTCTACTCATCCCGAAGACGGCGCAATACACGGTGTTTGCTGCAGATCTTCATGATAGTCAGTGCATTGATGAGCCCCAAAGCAGTTCTGTGCGTTCTTCCCCAAACGTTTTCTATCCTAAGAAGATCGGCAGCGCTACCAACAACATGTTGCTCGATGACAACTTCTGTATGCACTCATTCGTTGCGTGGTGGGAAAGCACAAACATTACCAACGACTTTTGGGTTGAAGGTGAAAGCGTCCTAGTCCGTGTCCATGTGATCCCCAGAAAACACTTCTTCGATCCCAGAGGATGGACCACAACACAGAATAAGCAGAAGCAGCTTCTCTTGGATCTCCTCGGGGAAGTGCGCAGTACATGGGGAGTTGCCTGCAAAGACTATCGCATGCTACATCCGCAACATGTGCTGTGGAGACACGAAGAGACACCCACATCCTTCGCGACACTTTGGATCGGCAGGACCGTTTTTACTAGGAAGCCCATGCACCTCTTTGTCCCTCTCCCTGGCTCATCTGTGTCGAGTGACCATGGCTCCCAAGACCGGCGCCCTCATGACCTCCCCGGTGAAGGTGAAGGGTCTATGGGACTTCACGAAGCAGGAGCTCCTCAACGAGGCGCAGGCCCGCGGTCTTTGGCTGAACCCCAAGTGGACCGTCCCGGAGATTCGCTCGATTGTGCAAGAGGACATGAACCGCAGCACACCGAACCCCTTGGATGCCAAGGCGCAGCTTCCGACGGGACTGTCCAAGATGACGGTGGCCGAGATGCAGGCGACCGCCGAGGAACTGGGTGTGGAGGCCACAAAGGGGACCATCATGCGACTGATCAGGGACAATGTGGGCGGAGGCTCCCAGCTGGTGATGAGTTTCGGCCGCTACAAGGGGTACCTCTACAGCGAAACCCCGATGGGCTACCGCAAGTGGGCGATGGCCGAGGTCGCGTCGAACCCCAACCGGTCCGAGGACCTCCAGATGTATGCGAATTGGTGCCAGATGAATGCGGAGGTGACAACGACCCCGGCGAGGTATGTGGAGGCGGACGACCCCGAGCTCAACGCCATGGAGCGGCGCGAGCTCGAGTCAGCCTTTGACTGCGAAGGCCAAGGCGAGGGCACCCGCCACGACGAGACGACCACCAGCGAGCTCTACTACCAGCGAACGGGGATATCGGGCAATGGAGGCCGAGGTGGATCCCGAAGTCCTCGACGAAATCCAGCACCTAGAGACGAGGTTGGCGGTCATCCGAGATCGCCATGGATTGCCTCGGGGAGGAGTGAACGAAGCTCGCCCTCCGAACTATGATCCGAGGAGGTTCCAGGACATCCGAACCACCTCGACGAGATCCACTATGGATGTCATCCCAGAGGGCGCCTCCCTCAATGAGCCTACGAAGGAGGACTGCGGTGCAAAGATCGACGATTACGAGTCCGACAGTTGCGGCAATGCTCCGGAGGACTTCCTGCCGAAAGTCCAGGAGAAAGATGCCAGCGACTATGATGTGAAGGCGGGCGGCTACGAGAACAGGCTTCGCGGGGACATGGGTGAGGAGTGCCCGGATGTCTCTGAGAACAATGCTGAGTACCAAGATCGAGTCTATAAAGCCGAGCCTTCCAGGGAACCCTCTACGAGCAATCCGCACGCACCCGGACGTCGTACGAACTTCCACGAGTACCAGATCTCCCCGAAGAATGGCTTAGATACCCAAGAGAATCAAGCTGACTTCTCCAACTACCAGGTCCCTATTGTCGGTGATGTGTTGCCCCAGAAGAATGGCTTAGATATCCGAGAGAATCAAGCTGACTTCTCCAACTACCAGGTCCCTATTGTCGGTGATGTACTATCCCAGAAGAATGACTTAGATACCCGAGAGAATCAAGCTGACTACCAGGTCCCTATTGTCGGTGAGATGCTAGACCACGTCACTATCTGTAGTGGCCATGGAGAGATGGATCGTCGAGCTCCTAGGTACGACCTTGGCGGACCAATCGCAGAATCCCTAGAAGCTTGTCACAGTGCTTTCTCCGAAGGTCGCGGCGGACGACCCCTGTTCATTGAGATTCACAACAGGAACAACCAGCTCACCAGATGCATGGAGGCCAACGGGTTTGAGGCTCTGTCGATCGACCTGTCAGAGTGGGATCTTAGCATTCAGCAAAACCGTGTTGATCTAGTTCAGCTCGTACTCGATCTTGAACCTGACGTTGTGTGGTGCACACCAGAGTATCACCTATGGAAGCCGTCTCAGGATCATCGAATCACACATGAGCAACAAGCTCGGGATCTTGATGAAGGTCGTTGTCGTCACCATCGGGAGCACCTATCTGTCATGAACGAGATCTACAAGCTGCAGGCCCAAGGCGGAAGAGTCGCTGTTGTTGAACACCCCAACACCTTCGTGGCATGGAGCACAAGGGCCCTGAATGAACTGGATGTTTACATGGTGATTACCGACATGTGTGCATACGGGGCCATTCTCCCGGACCACGGTGGGAACCCGGGAGCTATCAAGGGACCTACCCGACTCAAGACGACGCACGAGAAGATCCGAGATTTTCTTTCGCGAAGATGTGATGGTCCACACCCACACCTTGACCTACGAGG
Organism: Symbiodinium sp. clade A Y106; assembly: GCA_003297005.1. Lineage (NCBI taxonomy): Eukaryota > Dinophyceae > Suessiales > Symbiodiniaceae > Symbiodinium > Symbiodinium sp. clade A. The sequence continues at coordinate 52,074 of BGNK01002965.1, read as the reverse complement.
GCATCTTCCTGACGGGACCCCCAGGAGCCACGCGGCACGTGACCTCCAGGTCGGCTTTTGCGATAGGGCGGCCAAGGCGTTGATAGAGACACTCAACGGCTTAGCTGATGCTGCGACTCCTACTACCAGGCCAACCACCATGAGCCATGTGCACACCGATGGAGAGAAGCTCGCCGCGCAGAAGCTCAGGGAGAAGGCTTTCCACGTAAATGACCTTCAGGAACTTGCCGAAACCTTGCGACTCTCCTGCCGGAAGCGACACAGGAAGATCTACGGTGGCAAGGAGGTCAAGGTCGAGGGTGTCATGGGAGGTCTTTGGACTCACGGCGGCATGACCGGGATAAGCAGTGTCAGTGGGGAGCTACCAAACTTCGTGACCTACGTGAACGCCTTTATGAGACACAGGCTTGAGAACGTGGCCACGGATGTGCACTGCGACCACCACAATCTGCCGAACAGCATGAGTTACACCATCACCTTCGGCGAGTTTTCGGGGTGGTGGCCTGTGGGTACATGACGAACAGACCCCAGAGCCAGACCGGGTCTCAAGACGAGACTCAAACGGATGCTTGCTCCATGGCAAGGTGATGGACACCAAGGACAACGTCTACGAATTCGATGGAAGAAGGCGACACGCTACCCAAGGATGGACAGGAGACCGTTGGTGCCTCACTTGCTTTGTCACCCGAGGTTACCGGAACGTTCGGCCTGAGGATAAAGATCGACTCCGATCACGCCCTCCATGGTGACGCTCCTCAGGATCGAGCTTGTCATGACCACCGTCCCAAGAAAAGTGTTCGGCGACAACTATGGCAGACGGCCAAGCGGCTCGTGGCACTCGCTACATGGTCGGCCTTTGTGGCCACCTCATGTACTACGACTTCTTTCCCCCAATCAAGGGGTCCAGACGCCGTCGCTCTGTTCGAGATTGGCGGAGACGAGAAAACTCTCGAATTGGGTGAGGGTGAGTTCCTCACTGCCGAACCCCTGCTCAACGAGGATCTCACCGACGCTACGGTTTGGATGGGCGCCTACGATGTCCTTCATGAACTACGACCTGGCACTCTTTGGATCCACGGTGAGACCGCGGCCGAGCATCCCGAGAAGACCCGTGACCTCGCTGTAGAACGACTTCAAGAAGGGAGACAGGTCGTCTTCGATGCTACTCTTCACGCCAAGGCTTTCTGGGAAGCACCATGGCTCGAGGATGTCAAGGAGTTTGGCCCCAAGGTTTGTTATGAGACCATCGGAGACGTGAGGTTGATGCGCCTCCATGGCCCTCAGCCTGAAGACAAAACGGGAGAAATCCTCCACGACGACCCCTACGAAGAGACCATCGACAACCGTCCCGGGGTTCTTAGCTTCATGACATCTGATGTCGGGGGTGATGAACAAAGAGGAGCTAAAGAAGAGGTCTGTGGGAGCCGCGCGATATCTTTTACCTCAGGACCGAAGATCAAGCCCGAAGTCCAGGCGTCCCTGAAGCGCCTTCACCAGAACCTCGGCCACATCGGCTACGAGGACATGGCCCGACATCTACGACTCGCTGGGGCAGGACCGGAGGTTGTTGGTGCAGCCAAGCGATTAAGGTGCCAAGTCTGTGCCCGCAACAAAAGGGGCGGCAGTGCGAGACCCTCCTCGGCACCGTCACTTCTCGAGTTTAACCAGGTCGTCGCCGTCGATGCCTTTTCGGCCTATGACTCATGGGGAAAGAGGCACGAGTTCATGTCCATTCTGGACTGCAGCACCTCGTTCCACGTGGTTTTCCCCCTCACCGGTCACAGCACAGAGTCTATGGAGAAAGACTTTTGCGTGGCGTGGAGCCACGTCTTCGGGCCACCCGGGACCCTGGCGTTGGATTTAGAGTCAGGATTGCAATCCAGCTTCGCCCGTTACAGCGAGTTCTATGGGACGAAGATACGGTCAGCCGCGGGACAAGCTCACTGGCAACAGGGAGCTGTTGAACGCCACAACCGGCTCTGGAAGGAGATCTGGGACCGGATCGTTGACGACCACTCTGTCGGAGGCAGTGAAGTCCATCTGGCAGTCACCGCGGTCAACAGTGCAGTGAACGAGCTGCGGTTCCCGGCGAACTTCTACACGGCAAGGACTTGGAACACTATGACCACGTGCTCACTCGCGATCACCAACGGGCCCGTGAACACGCTCTACGCGTAGCTGCCAAGGAGACTTTCTTCAGATGTCAAACCGATGATAAGCTACGACGGGCACTACTACAGCGAAGCCGCGTGAGCGGGCCGGATCTTTCCGTTGGAGATTTCGTCTACTTCTACCGCAAGGCGAAGAACCAAAAGTTTTGGCAATGGCATGGACCGGCCACTGTCATTGGCCACGAAGGAATGAATCTCTGGGTCGCAAAGGGTGGGAGATGCCACCTTGTCGCTCCGGAACATCTTCGACGAGCTACGAGCGAGGAGATCGGGGACGCTTTCGTGTTGCGCACCACCCAGGACGACCTCGAGAAAATCCTTGCCTTGGATCCTGATGATGTGATGTTCGACGAGAATGACCCTGCCGAGGGTGATCCAGAGATGGAAATTGGGGACGATGACGATGAAACATCTCGTGGTGGACAGGGAGTTGTACGAGATGGAGGACATCTAAGACCCCCAACTGCGGTGTCCAAGCGCTACCGAACGAAAGGCCCCCAAGCCGGAGCACAAGGTCGGGATCTACCTGTGATCCCTGACGATGGGCCGGATCCCGACCTAGGAGAGCCAGACGAGGTGATGATGCTGAAGCGGGCGAAGACCGCCCGAGGGCGAGAAAAGCAGCTCGAAAAAGAGCTACCTTGGCATATGATCCCAACGGATCAACATGCCGCTTTCCGCGAGGCAGAAGACAAACAATTCCGAGAACACCTCGACCATGATGCCCTTGAACCCATGACAATTGAAGAGAGCCAGAAGATCCTTCGGGAGAAGGGGGACCGGATCCTGAACTCCCGTTTTGCGTACCGCGACAAAGCGCTTGCCAAGCGGAGGAAGGACCCAAGCATACCATGGAAGCACAAGGCCCGACTCGTCATCGGAGGCCATATGGACCCTGACATAGGACAGGGCCTCAACACGATGGCCCCCACAGTTTCCAGGCAGTCCATTATGCTGTTGCTTCAGATCTTGGCTTCACGGTTGAGCCAAGGATGGAGCGCCCATGCGGGCGACATAACGGCAGCCTTCCTGAACGGTGGCCCCCTTCAGCGCGAGCTCTACCTGAAGCAGCCACGGAATGGACTGGGCGATCTACACCCAGCCCAACTCTTGCGCATCAAGAAGGGCATCTTTGGCTTGGTGGACTCACCCCATGGCTGGTGGGAGCGTTTCAAGGACGAAGTTACTGGCTTACGCCCCGAGGACGAGGACGGCAACAAGTTTACCGTGGAGCAGTGTCCTTTGGATCCCTGCGTGTTCTTTGTGAAGAAGGTCCTCGGCTGTGACGAAGAAGGAAATCCGGTTCTCTCCGAGCCGGTGGGCTATTTGGCGGTGCACGTAGATGACGTGCTCTTGATTGGGGAGGACAAGATGTGCAGCCTACTGAGGGAGCTCCTGTATAAGGTCTTCCCTATCGATGATTGGGAGTCTGGGGCGTTCGAGTACATTGGTTCATTCATCGAGGTGAACGATGACTGTGTGAAGGTTTCCCAGGAGAGCTACGTCGAGTCGCGTCTGTTTCAGGTCGATGTTCCTGTAGGCCAGCCTGATGACGAGGCGGCTACCGAGGAGCAGCAGTTTGACAACCGCAGCCTGGTGGGTGCGCTATCCTGGCTCGCTGGACAGACACGCCCAGACCTTCAGGCCAGCGTGTCAATGTGTCAGCAGCTTCAGAAGAACCCGACGGCTGGGGACCTACGCTTCTCGAACCTGACCGCCCGGAGAGCCCTCGAGCACAAGGACAAGGGGATAACGTTCTACCCAGTTCTACCCGATTGATCTGAATGATGCAGTGCTTCTCTGTTATCATGACGCGGGCTGGGCCAATGCTCCTCAAGACTCCGAAGACCCGCACTATCGCTTGACGGCGGAGGAAACCGCCTTGGGGGCCTTCAAGGAAGGTCCCTTCCTTGAAAAGCCTCGGAAATCCAAGCGGGGTAGCTCGTGCATTGCATCCCAGCTGGGGTGCATCTACATTCTTGCGAACCGCGGAATACTCCACGGCGGGGCCTCTCACCTCAGCGTCCTAGACTGGAGGAGTGGTGCCTGCGAGAGAGTTTGTAGGTCTACCTTCTCAGCCGAGACCATGGCATGCTGCACCGCGGTCGAGGGAGGAGACTACCTGGAGAAGTTCCTGGAGACCCTCCTTCAAGGAAAGCTTCACCGAAAAGGGAGAGGTCGGTTTCAACTGAGGTTTCTCAGTGACTGTAGGTCACTTTACGACCATCTCACAAGAGATGGGATCCCTCGTGTACCATCAGACCGTAGGCTCGCAATTGATTTGGCGGCCGTGCGACAAGACTTGAAGTCTTTGGGTCGCCTGGCATGGGTTCCCACGGCTCGGCAGTTAGCCGATGTGCTGACCAAGCCAATGAAGAGTCACCTTTGGTGGGAGTTCCTTAGCAGACAGACCCTTTAACCTGTCGTTTGCAGAGGGGAGACTTTGAGCAGTGTAAATCCAAAGCTCATCGTCCTTCCCCGCGCCAGGAAAGACTCCGATCGTCCGAAGGCACAAGTGTTCGAAGCTGTTGTGCAAAAGCGTGCGACAGCCAGGCGGGGCCCCCGGGGTCGGGTTCTGCTCTTTCTGTTCAGGGTTGTCCGTTCTTTCTGTTGTTTCTTTCAGAGGTTGCCGTGCTCCTCTGCTTCAGTTCTAAATTTAGGGCTTCATGGCTTGAGGGCTCATTGTTTAGATCCTACGGTCCTACCTTTTGAACAATCGTTGTTCCTTCTGCCAGCACAAAGCAACTAACCCCAACAACTCTAAACTCCGAGACACAATGCCACTCGGTCGAACTGCTACGCATGCCATCGTTCACAAGCCAGGGTATCGGAGAGAGAGTTTGAAAGACAATCCAGCTGATGTTGATGATGCTCGCCCTGCGTGCTCGCGAAATCCGTCCAGTCATTCGCTTGAACTGCTGCTCCTGCTTCGTGTCACAAGCCGGGGAATCGGAGAGAGAGTTGGAAAGACAACAATCCAGCTGATGCTGATGATGCCCGCCCTGTGCGCTCGCGAAGTCGGTCCAGTCATTCGCTTGAACTGCTACGCCTGCTTCGTTTCCCAAGCCGGGGAATCGGAGAGAGAGTTTGAAAGACAATCCAGCTGATGCTGATGATGCTCGCGCTGCGTGCTCGCGAAATCCGTCCAGTCATTCGCTTGAACTGCGGAATCGGAGAGAGAGTTTGAAAGACATTCCAGCTGATGCTGATGGCGCGCTCGCGACATCCGTCCAGTCATTCGCTCGAACTGCTACGTCTGCTTCGTTTCATGAGCCGGGGAATCGGAGAGACAGTATGACAGACAATCCAGCTGATGCTGATGATGCTCGCCCTGCGCGCTGGTGAAATCCGTCCAATCATTCGCTTGAAACTGCTGCTCCTGCTTCGTGTCACAAGCCGGGGAATCGGAGAGAGAAAGTTGGAAAGACATTCCAGCTGATGCTGATGATCCTGTGCGCTCGCGAAATCCGTCCAGAAATTCGCGTGAACTGCTACGCCTGCTTCGTTTCCCAATCCTGGAAATCGGAGAGAGAGAGTTTGAAAGACATTCCAGCTGATGCTGATGATGCTCGCGCTGCGCGCTCGCGACATCCGTCCAGTCATTCGCTTGAACTGCTACGTCTGCTTGGTTTCATGAGCCGGGGAATCGGAGAGACAGTATGACAGACAATCCAGCTGATGCTGATGATGCTCGCCCTGCGCGCACGTGAAATCCGTCCAATCATTCGCTTGAACTGCTACGTCTGCTTCGTTTCACAAGCCGCGGAATCGGAGACAGAGTTAGAAAGACATTCCGGCTGATGCTGATGATGCTCGCCCTGCGAGCACGTGAAATCCGTCCAATCATTCGCTTGAACTGCTACGTCTGCTTCGTTTCACAAGCCGCGGAATTCGAGACAGAGTTTGAAAGACATTCCAGCTGATGCTGATGATGCTCGCCCTGCGCGCTCGCGACATCCGTCCAGTCAGAAGTTCAAAGCCAATCCAGCTGATCGGAGAGAGAGTTTGAAAGACAATCCAGCTGATGCTGATGATGCTCGCCCTGCACGCTCGCGAAATCTGTCCACTCATTCGCTTGAACTGCTGCTCCTGCTTCGTGTCACAAGCCGGAGAATCGGAGAGAGAGTTGGAAAGACATTCCAGCTGATGCTGATGATGCTCGCCCTGCGCTCTGGCGAAATCCGTACAATCAATCATTCGCTTGAACCGCTACGCCTGCTTTGTTTCACAAGCCGAGGACTGGCAGAAAGAGCTTAAGACTATCCAGCTGATGCTGATGATGCTCGCCCTGCGCGCTCACGAACTCCGTGCAATCATTTGTCCACCTGATGCTGATGATGCTCGCCCCTCCGCGCTCCAATCACTCGGTCCAGAACAGACTACGACCAATTGCCAGATTACGAGCGAGTGCTGTACTTGCCATTCCTTCAGCTGCTACTGCTGTAGCCGCGTTTCCAAAACTCACCCCATCGAAACAACTTAAAGCTCTCTCAAACCTTGTCAACACACATGACAAACCATCGTACAGCCAGACCCAAGCGTCGAAGCCGTCGACGGACAGGCCGCACTCATTTCCTTCCTCGGCGATCGTTGCAGGTCGCGTACGGGGTTTGAGGGTTCTACGGCTTTTTTAAAGCTTAAAGGTTTAAGGATTTGGGGCGTTCGGGTTTTGCGGTGCAGAGTTCAGGGTTTGGGGTTACTTCGGGCTTGGAGTTTAGGCTTGAGGTTGAGGGCATAGCTGGGGCTGAAGGGGGGGCTTTAATTTAAGGGGGCTTTAAGGGGGCTCAAAGGGGGTGGACCCCTCGAAGGGGCTTTAAAGGGTTTAGACGAAATACGTATCGCTCAGAATGAACTTGTGTTTTTTTGAAGCGCCTCTTGTCCAACACGACCCAGGGTTTGAGGTTCTGGGTTTCGTTGTGCTATAGCACCATGATATAGCGGCCTTAATCACCGGAATAGGGTGTGGGAGTAAATGCTGTAATTATACCGTAACTATATAGGGACATTAGTACTAGTTCTTCCGACCATATAGGGAGTTTAGCGTACGTGCAGGGCTTACGGCTTAAGGGCTTAAGAGGTTGAGGAATTAAGGGTTTAGCAGGGGTTTACGGTTCAGAGGGGGTTTGCGTTGAGGGTTTGGGACCCTTAGCTGAGGGATCGGAGTCTCTCAACACACTGAAGCATGACCCCAGCAACCCTAGAACCCAGACCCCTCCTCTAAGGCGATGTTACTACGTACTATAATCGGAGGCTTCAAAAGCCGGTATGAAGGCAGGTAGGATTAAGGATCCCTTCTATCAGGACCCTTATTTGGGATTACCCTTCCTACTTTCATCCTACCTTTTGAGGCCCCCAAATCATTTCTGCTGATTTCGACCCCAAGCGTCATCGATCTCCTTCACCTCCTCCTTAAATCGGCGAATCGTCCGCAGCACGCCCTCGCCGACCTTCCTCGGAGAGCTATGTTATAGGGGGCCTCGAGAAATTAGAAAAAGGTTCAGGTACACATAACAATACTAGACTTACAATCAGGACTATAAGGGAATAACCTACGTTAGCATGTTGTAATACTATACTTACTAGAAGGGAATAACTACGTTAGCGAATCGGGGCCGTCTTGGGTTGGGGCTCAGACGACGGATGCTGGAGGAAGAATGAAAGAGCTCATGACCAGAACGCCTTTGACACTCAAGTTTAGGCTTTACGGCCTTGAAGATCCGAGTCAAGGGCCTGGTTACCTCCTAACGGCTTCAGGGTGTAGGGTTGGGGCCTTAATAATAAGAATAAGTACTATTTTTAATCATAAGGAACCCCCAAAATAGTATTGGTAATTCTTTCGGCCTCTATATTAAGGTTGGGGGTTTAGGGTCCACGCTTTGGGGAAACATCCTTGCTACTGCTTCACAACCGGGTGGCTTGTTGTTACGGAATGCATGGATTCGGTTTCCAACCGTGAACATCCCTTCGATGATCTCGGATCCGGCCACCGTGCCATCACGGCCGCCGAAAATCGCCTTGACCATGCCGGAACCCTTCTCTACCAGTTTCTCCTCCTGTTCCAAATCGCCCTCCAGAGCGGCGACCACTGTATCCTGAGGCGCTTTCAGAGGCTCTAGGGTTGCTTGTGACATACCGTGAAGTGGGATGATACCAACTTAGACATGTGGGAGTTTCCGAAAATAGGGGTACCTTATTTTGGGGTCCTTATAAATAAGGATCCTACTATTCAGGGGACACTCCCACATGTTGTAGCTATGGCTACCTTACTTGTCACACCTGCACACCAAAGTCCCCTGATCCGGAGCTGGGGCTGCTTCAAAGCAAGAAGGGACTTGACAAAAGGCACACCACAAAGAACGACACCTCTAGGATCCTGAAGCGCTGAACCCTCGAAAGCAGCTTCCCACCCTAAACCCTATTAGTCCCTAAAGCCCTTGAGCTCCCAAAGCCTAAACCCCAAAGCCTAAACCGAAGCAGCAAGGTGTCGATGAGCTCATAGTCTCATCCTAAACCTTCTGTTACAGTCTCTAAAGCCCTAAAGCTCATAAAGCAGCAAGGAGTCGAAGAGCTCATAGATCACCTTGAAGTTCTCAATCCTCACGCCTCGCTCCTTGGCAATTCTCTCCGCAGTGGGTGAGACATTGGTGTTGAAGCCCAGGACCATCACCTTCTGGCCTGCCGAACAGGGGTTTAGGGTTTAGGGTTTAGGGTCAGGGTTTAGGGTTTAGGGTTCAGGGTCTGCCGACAGGGTCACGGCCTGTACGTTGGGGTTTTGGGGCTGGCATTTGGGGGTTCTGGGAGTTTCGCATTTTACGGGCATGGACCTGGAATGTACTGCAGAGGCCTTAAGAATTGGAATAGGGTTTTGGGGTGCATCATACTGTGAGAAATCTTTCGTCAGGAATCCCCACAATAGTATAGGTAATTATTTGGGCCCCTATATTACTGTGTAAGGGTTACGTCTTCGGACTTTCAAGCCTGCCGGGCAGGTGGAGGCGAGCTCGACATCAGAGTCCGTGATGGGCCCAGGCGCCGCCAGCACCCATCTCCTGGGCTTTTAAGTAACCAGGGAGAAAAACGTATAAACTTGTATTTCATAATGGTTCTTTTAAGAAAAAGTATAAAGGATGGTACTCCAAAGTCCAGTCTCAAGTTCACATTCTTGGAATCCTTGACTTCAGAGAACATGTGCTTTACCTCAGTTTCGCAAGGCAGGAATGTGAGAAGCGTTAACGAACACGAGAACTAAGGCTTAGGTGTAGTGTAGGATGCACCCTTGACCAGAAGGTGTAGGAATCGTTGAAGACTACGCGTCACCCAACCCTCGACACGAACTATGAAGACTGTTACGGCTGATGGACAAAATCCTGCATGACCCTAGGGACCCTAAACTATGGGAATTATGGTATATTCCTTATAATGGGTCATGCAGGATTTTGTCCATCAACCGTATGATAGGCACCTCGAGTCGAAGCTTTCCCTATGCAAGTTTACCCTAGCGCCAGCTTTGCCGAGGAAGCTTATAGTCAGCTTCTGAAGCCCTGAACCCGAGTTCATCGCCCTAACCTTTATCCTATACCGGAGCCCGAAACGACGAGACTTGAAGCCCTAAGCCCTATGCTCTTACACCTGATGAACCCTAGGGGAGAGTTTACGCCTCAAGCTCCACGAACCCGTGAGGTGCATCCAGGTCGCAGCAGCGATGCTCCCCTGTGCGTCCGTCTTCAGGATCAAGGCCTCGCTGCGTTGAGTGGGAGATCTAGGAATCTAGGGCTCAGGTTTAAGGGTTCAGGGTTTTGATTTTAAGGTTCAGGGTGCAGGGTTTAAGGTTCAGGGTTCAGGGTATTGAGTTTAAGGTTCAGGGTCTAGAATTTAGGGTTCAGGGTATTGAATTTTGCGTTTAGAGCTTAAGGTTTAGGGTTGAGGGTGTTTGGATCTGTAAACCCACATCTGTTTTTTTGGACACCCCTTTTGGGAACCCTCTCGAGTTTAGGGTCTTGGGTCTAGGGTTTTGGAGAATTATATTAGACCCCGGACCTAGGGTCCCCACCAGAGCCTAACTCATGAACAAAAACCTGACCTAAGTGTACCCTACACCCATGAACTTAAAAAATGGCCCGGGAGCCAGCTTCAATGTTTGCTCGCTGTCCGTACCCAGACCGGCAAAGCCAATTGGGCCCTTGTTGCTTTCCCGCCTTGGCTGGCAACATAGCTTTCGACCAAAACTTCCTAAACCCCGAACCCTAAACCCTAAACCGCGGGGTTTCAGGACTTCGAGGCTTTCTCGGGGATTTCGGCTTCAGGGAGCTTTAGGCTTCACGGCTTCGGGCTTCTTGATTCATTCAGGGTTCCAACTCAAGGAATCGTTGACAGAGCTTCGGGGGCTCAGGGTCTTTTGAGCTTGATGCTTGGATTCAGATTGCTAAAAGGGGGCCAGGGGTGATCGGCGTTTGGTTTTAGGGTGCAGGATTTGAGGTTTCGGGCTTAGCAGTCACGGGATCGAGTTTACATATAGATATACATATACATATATATATATATATACGTACATAAACATATAATAACTGTACACATACATGTACACATAACCACACTTTTACCAATACCTATGCCTAGACTAGACATCGACAGGACATGGACATAGACATGGGCATGGGCATGGGCATGGACGCAGGCATTGACCTGCACATATACATGTGCCTGTGTCTATGTCTATGTGAATGCACACGTATATGTATGTATATGTATGTATTTGTATGCATATGTATGTATCTTTATGTATATGTATGTATAAGTGGATTTAAGCATGTATATGCATGTACATGCATGATTGTGCATGTGCTTGTATGTATGTCTGTCTGTCTGTCTGTCCGTCTGTCCGTCTGTCCGTCTGTCCGTCTGTCCGTCTGTCCGTCTGTCCGTCTGTCCGTCTGTCCGTCTGTCCGTCTGTCTGCCGGTATGCATGTATGCATGGTGTATGTCTGTATATATATATATGTATGTATGTGCGCATGTATGTATGCATGCATGAAAGAATGTAAGGCGGCTGAATAGGTAGATGGATGGATAGATGGGTAGATGGATAAATAGACAGATGCATAGATGGACGGATAGATGAATAGATGGAGAGGTAGATGATAAATAGATAGACAGACAGATAGACTTAGATAGATAGATAGCTAGATGGATAGGGAGGTGGGTAGGTAGGCAGGTTTGTAGGTAGGTAGGTAGGTAGCCAGATAGGTAGATAGATGGATAGATCGATAAATAGATACACACATTTACACAGTCATGTGCATGCATTCGTACATGGATGGATGGATGGATGGACGGATGGATGGATGGATGGATGGATGCATGGATGCATGGATGCATTGGATGGATGGATGCATGGACGCATGGACGCATAGATGCATGGATGCATGGATGCATAGATGCATGGATGCATGGATGCATGGCTGCATGGCTGCATAGATGCATGGACGCATGGATGCATGGATGCATGGATGCGTGGATGCATGGATGCATGCATGGATGCATGCATGGATGCATGCATGGATGCATGCATGGATGCATGCATGGATGCATGCATGGATGCATGCATGGATGGATGCATGGATGCATGCATGGATGCATGGATGGATGGATGCGTGGACGCATGGATGCATGGATGCATGGCTGCATGGCTGCATGGACGCATGGACGCATGGAGGCATGGATGCATGGCTGCATGGATGCATGGATGCATGGATGCATGGATGCGTGGATGCATGGATGCGTGGATGCATGGATGCATGCATGGATGCATGCATGGATGCATGCATGGATGCATGCATGGATGCATGCATGGATGCATGCATGGATGCATGGATGCATGGATGCATGGATGCATGGATGCATGGATGCATGGATGCATGGATGCATGGATGCATGGATGCATGGATGGATGGATGGATGGATGGATGGATGGATGNGGATGCATGGATGCATGGATGCATGGATGCATGGATGCATGGATGCATGGATGCATGGATGCATGGATGCATGGATGCATGGATGGATGGATGGATGGATGGATGGATGGATGGATGCACGGATGGATGCTTGAACAGGTGCATGGATGACTGCATAGGTAGATGTACGCATGCCTGTGTGCCTGTATGCAGGCACACATGTATCTATGTATGTATGTATGTATGTTCGACTTGTTCACGCATAGGCTTCTCTCTCCCTCTCTCTCTCTGTCTCTCGTTGTGTTCGCTGGGCCTTTCCTCGATGTACTGGGCTTCATTTACGCATGTGCTCGGTTTGCTTTCCGCTATCGTCGAAGGTAAACAGATTTCTTCAATGAAGGAAACCAACAATCACTCAACATTAGCACCTAGTTCCCAGCACCCCATTTTCTGGATCCTAAACCCTAAACCCAGAATCTTTGATGCCCAAGCCGCTCGCGTTTCTCAGCTACAGCTCGCGCCTCCTTCGAAAACAAGCTAACTGTGGCTCGGAAAGGTGTTTTTTAGGGGGGGGGGGTTGAAGGTGTTTACCGTGAATTCACTGGGTGCTTATTCAAGAAAACCACAGGCCTGGGAGCTCATAGGTTTCGGATGTCGGGATGTTGGCTATGGGGTGTGGAGGGTTTAGGTTTTGCAGTGCTGGGGGCGCAGGGGGCGCAGAAAAACCAAGACAAATCGCAACATTGAGAAGGCAGCAGCAGGAGTTGCTGCACTTCGGCGTGGGAGTTTGGTGTTGGGAGCCTGGCTTCAGGAAACGGATTGCCCTGAACCCCACGCAAACCTCAGCCTAAATTAGGCCGAACCCTGAATCCCAAACCCTAAAGGCCCTAAAGGCCTTGGGCTTCAACCTCAAAAACCCGTGAAGAGCGAGCCCCAAAGCCCCCCCGAACGAAGGGCTCCTGGGCAGTCGCGTAGACTTCAAACTGGTCTCCTGCCGTAGGCGCCTCCTGTTAGGGTTTAGGGTTTAGGGTTTAGGGTTTAGAGGCTTTGGATTTTCTGGGTAAAGATCCGGTGCATTCGGTGAGACATGGCCGTTAGGCTTACTTACTTCAGACTCGGGGGCTTAGGTTACCGAGTCGGCTCCCAGCTGCCGATCGTCTACAGTAGCTGCCTTAAAGCTGGAACCTCATTGCACTCGTGCCATACAAGCAACCTTCGGGCACACCAGCCCGAATCATCGTGTTTCGCAGAGTCCATCTCTTTAACTTTGGCGGGGTGTAGTGTAGCTGTCCGTCGCAATCACCATCTTAACCTATCCGAAAACCTAAGCCCTAAACCAGCAGATTCGAACAAAACCCACAGAACCCTCGGCCTGGGCCCTGCGCGCCCTGACCCCGGTCACGCTCCTGAAAGCCGGTGACCTGTACCGCCGTGGAAGGTGTTGCTTCCAGCACCTCCCCTCCAGCGTCGTTCCTCGGTTTCGCGTGGGCGGCAACACGTGAATAACTTGAGCTACGAGTAGTTGCAGCAATGAAAACCGCTCTTGCGAGGCCCCCTGATCCTTTAAGCCGAAAGGAAGCCCGAAACAAGATGAAAAAGACTCTGATCCGATCTCCTCTGAGTTTAGGGCTTAGAGAATTCGTCGGCTGTGCAGGAACATGGGGGCTTTTAAGGCTTACAAGAGGGGCACAATACCCCTCAGCCACTAAACCCTAAACCCAGAGGCATAAAAGAGTACCGAAGAACTGCATCAGCCGCACTCGACAAAGCTTGGAGCCGGCTACAGCCCAGTCGCCCTGTTCGGCTTGAGGCTTCGCTTGGGGTTTTGGGGTTTCGGAGTTTGGAGATTGGGGCTTCGGGTTTAGGGCTTAAAATTTAAGGGTTTAGGGTTTCGGGCTTAGGGTTTAGGGCGAAAAAATTTGAGGGGTTAAGGTTTAGGGTTTAGGGCTTAAAAATTTAAGGGTCTCTTTCGGCGCCTTCTTCAGCGTCCCGCGCTGCACCAAAAGGGTCGCCAGGCAGCCTCGCGTCGCATCGAAGGTGGACTCTAAGACGATGCCCGCCGCATCTTCCTGGAGTTTGGGCTTTAGGGTTTAGGGTGCAGGGTGCTTGTAACTCCAATATTCGCCCTTGTAGTAAGCCGCCTCAAACCTCAGGAATTATAGAACCCTTACAGTAACTCATATTGGAACCCTTTAATCACCCTTATAGTAAGACACTTCAAACCCAGGATCTCAGGGTGTTTCGACATTGAGGGCTGCTAGGGCAAAGAATTTGAGGAGTTTTGTTATTTAGGGTTTCTTCGGCCTGAAGTAAAGTCGGAGTGCTACACGCCGCCTGCTTGTGAGGAAGACGTGGGTTCTTGTGGTTTGTGGGGTGTTTGTTGGTTTAGGCTGGCTTGATCAGCGAGTGGGTTTGCTAGTGAAGTTGAGGTGTGAGGGTTTATGAAAGGTTTAGTTTGACTTGAGTGTTTCGATTCAGGCAGTCATTTACATTCTACCTGGTGTTCAGCATGTTGCAGGATCTGCTTCGTGGTGGTGGTGGTTCAATTCAGCATTGCGCTTCAACAAAAACCTTGAGCTTACGATGCTCCGAAACTGTCGCAACCTCATGTCAAAGGGTGGTTCGGGAGAATGCGCAGATTCGGCGTAGGTACTACAACCCCGCGAGCTTCAAGTGCAACACCCCACACCCTAAACGAAACCGCGGAACCCGAGACCGAATGAACACTAAACCCCTAAACCCTAATAGACCCTATAGACCCCTAAACCCTAAACCCCAGACCGCTAACCCAAGTTCCCAAAACACCCAAACAGAAAAACACCACAGCGCCGTCCCGTCCTTCGTCACTGCCTTCAGCTCCGACATCTCCGCCGTGAGATTCAGAATTTCGAGCAAACCATCGAGGTTTACATTCTTTTTCGCGCTGACCTCATCGGGAGTTTTAAGTTTAGGGGCTTGGGGTTCAAGGTTTCAGGTTCAGGGAGAGTTCAGGGGGTTAGGGTTTTGAAGCTAAGCGGGTTCTGAGTTCAGGATGTTGGGGCTTAGGACTTTTAGGGGTACCTTATTTTGGGGTCCTTATAATAGAGATTCTACTATTTAGGGTACTATATTAGGGGGAAGCTCCCTCCCATGTTGGGGCTTAGGACTCTTAGGGGTGGGCCCTGAACCTTCAACCCTAAGCTGAAGATCCTCCGAAACCCCCAGCCTGCACCTTCCAAGAACGAAGCCTGTTGAATACCCCAAGGACCCTGCCCCTAAACCCCCCAAAACTAAGGCTCTAAAGCCCACCCTAAACCCTAAACCTAAACCCCCCAAAACTAAGGCTCTAAAGCCTAAACCCTAAACCTAAACCCCCCAAAACTAAGGCTCTAAAGCCCACCGAAAGCCCTAAACCCTCAACCCCAAACCCTGAACCTAAACCCCAAACCCTGAACACGCATTTCTAGACTCTAAGCCCCAAACCCCCAAAACCTAAACTCGCATTTAAAGACCCTAAGCCCTGAACCCCAAAACCCCCAAGCCCTAAACTCGCGTTTCAAGAAACACTCGAAGCCGGGCCTCGACCATGGGGATGTCGCCTCCCCAGTCGTCGGCCATCAACCCTTCCTCCGAAAGGCTCTGCCTGCTTTGGGGTTTAATGTTTTTTTTTTTGAGGGCCCTTTTCCTCCCTGCTACAGTCAGAATACCTTGTAGGTAGTGTTTAAATTTTAGGGTTTAGGGTGATGAGGGTTCTTTTAAATAAACCCTACGACTTGGGGGATATAGGCCCCAGGGTTTAAGGTTTAGAGGCTCTGCCTGCTCTTGGGGGCTTCTTTTGGGGCTTAGGGTTGTGGGGGTTTAGGGTTTTATGTAGGGGCCTTTATTCCTAGAATAGGGTTTGGGGGCCCATTCTACTATAATTATGATAAGGAACCCCCAAACTAGTATTGGTAATTATTTAAGTCCCTATATTAGGGTCTAGGGTTTTGGGGTCTGGGGATTTAGGGGTTGGGGTTTGGGGGTTTGGGGGTTTAGGGTCTGGAGATTTAGGGGTGTAGCCAGAGGAAGCCTCGTCATCTGAGGATCCGCGCCATCCTTATCGATCTTATTGATCGCTACGATGATCGGCACCTCGGCTGCCTTGGCATGCGCGATAGCCTCTCGAGTCTGGGGCATCACCCCGTCGTCTGCTGCCACCACCTGGGCTCTTGATAAGGAACTTGATTGAAGTTGCCAGAGCAGGGATCTATCGTAAATAATATGGCTATGGCTTGCTTATTATGGTGACTTGCATCAAGTTCCTTAACAAGAACCCAGCAACCAGCACCGCGATGTCTGTCACCTGCGCCCCTCTCGCACGCATGGCCGTGAACGCCTCATGGCCAGGCGTGTCGATAAAGGTAATCTTCTGCCCGTCCAACTCCACCTGGCGTGTGTTTGGAAAGCACAGAGAGATGTGTTGCTGTCGCGACAGGCTCGCAACTCACGAAGCCGAAGATCTCTTTGCCTAGACCTAAACCCCCAAACCCCAAACCCTAAATCCTAAGCCCTAAACTCTCAAAGTCTGAGCCAAGCCACGGTATAAGCTCCGATCCGCTGTGTGATGCCGCCCGCCTCCGAGGCAGCGACGCTCCGCTTCCGGAGGGTATCGAGGAGGGTGGTCTTCCTCGGTTCTTGTCAAGGGATTTAATTTAAGTTACTATAACAAGGAAACCATATAATTAATTACTATAATAAAGAAACCGTATAATTAATTACTATAATAAAGAAACCGTATAATTAACTACTATAGATCCATATTATGGTAACTTAAATTAAATTCCTTAACAAGAGCCAAGCTTCCCATGATCCACGTGCCCCATGACAGTCACTACCGGTGGCCGGGGCTGCGTCTCACCCGTGTGCTCTTCTGCAAGGAAGCCACGGTCTCCTGCCGTGGTGGCCTTCGCATCATCGAAGATGTACTCGAGCTCGTATTTGTCGCAGACCTCTGCTATGAGCTCCTTTTCCAGGAAGTCGTTGATGGTCAGGGGCTTGCCCTTCTCTGCAAAGAAGTAGGTGATAATCCCGGCAACGGGCTTGCGGATCCTTGGTCAGGTCCCTTTTAACTTAACTTGAATCCCAAAAGATCCCAACAAAAATTGCGACCACACGCCTAGATGCCGAAACTTCTAGATTCTAGCTCTCAATAGCTCCTCTACCCTCTCCTCTTCAGCAGAAGCGCTTCTCTGCGAGCTCGCCCACTGTCATACCCTCCACGGGCATGATGAGGTCCTCTAGTTCAAGCTCGGCAGCTTGCTGCTGCTTCTGCTTGCCCTTCTTGCCCTTCTTGGCATATCTACACACCCGCGTCCGGGCCGTGCGCTCACGGCACTGCCCGAAGGCTCCGAGCGCAGTGCCCAGGGCCACGGCGCCCAGGTGATGCGCGGACGGCGGCCCAGGCCGAGATACCGAGGAGGAGGCCGCGGACCGAGAGCCCTGGGCCACCGGTGCCCCGACAGGGGCCCTGGCCCTGGCCAGCACCGCGGCTTGGAGCTGCAAAGCCATGGCTTCGGCCCTTTTTCAGGGCCCTGGCCTCGGCCTCTCTTCCTGGGGGCCTCCCTACGCTGACGGTTCGAGGTACAGGGCAGGGTCAGCAAAAGCAAGCACGCGGCTGACAAGAATGCAAGGACAGGTGAAATGAACATGATCAAAGGGATGAAGATGCGGATATCAGAAGCCATAAGCACTATGTCATGATAGCACGCTGACTGATAGCTACAGACTACAACAGGCAACTGTATTTGTCTCAATCGCCACGGTACGGATAGCCAGAATAAGATTCAAGACGACGTCAAACACTGCTTTATCGCTTTCCTCAGTATCATTGCGACAATCGAACCATATCGAACTGACTGCCGTGTTCTGGAAACGATCATAATGGTAGTGCTGGCAGTGACGGCCGTATAGGCAAACGTACAAATGCTTAGCTGATGGCTGAGTTGGAACACAATAACCATGATGTTCGACAACGATGCCAACAAGCTTACAAAGATGAGTTACAGATATCGGAGCAAGAACAACAGAAACGCAGAAGCCACCGCAACAGCATCAGAAACCTCAATGGCTTCGAAAAAAGCGTCGCTGCAACCCACAACTCTCGTTGTCAATTGTACTCTAACACTGAATACTATACCTTAAACCCTAAACTCTATAACGTTCCTGACACAAGGCTTGTCAAAAGCACAGGTCGCGACTCGGACGACGGCATCGGCCTCGGCCACTACTCACGCAGGGCTGCAACCAAGTAAAGAAGTGACCAAGAAAGTCTACTGTAGCGGCCTTAATATATGGAATAGGGTGTCGGGCTCCTTTCTAGTATAACCATAAAAGGAGCCCTAAGGAATAATATTGGTAACTGTGTGATTTAGGCTTCTATACATTGGTCACCACGATGGCCACATTGATGCTGACACGAGACTTGTCACTAGACAGCTTCACCACCATCAATTGATAAATCGCCGCTGTTGTGATCATCATGTTCAGTTGTAAGAAGACTGTGATGATTAGCGACTACGGCAATCACGATCATGTCCGTTGTCCCCTTCAGCATTTTGGAAGTCGCAGAGACGCCCTCGTCGAGCTTATTGCTTGGGGATCAGGCTTTAGGGTTTAGTGTTTCGAATCTAAGGTTTCGGGCCAGAGCACTGGTGGTCATAGCAGCATGTTTCGCGTTGAGGACTCAAGTTAAGGGGAGGGGTTTCGATCTCCAAGGCCCCATCCCCATTCTAAGCATGCGGAACAAGAGCCCAAAGCGCTAGGCCACAGACCCGAAATCCCTCAAACTGAAGCCAAAGCCCCCTAGCAAACAACAACGAGCATCCTAGAAGCTGCACAGCTAACCCCAAACGCCCTAAACCCTGCAACCTGCAGCTGCTGTTCCGGTGCTCTGGGCTTCCGACGCCTCCCGTTGCTATCCTCGGCTCGGGGGTTTCGGGTTTCGGGGTTTGGGGGCTAGGGAAACCCTAAAAGCCTAAACCCTGGATGGAAGGCACTGAGGAGTTCTCACAACCAGGTGTCCTTTCCCACAGAGGTTTGGGCCGGGGCGGGGGGGTCATCATCGGGAGTTGGGGTGGAGGTCTTCGGGTTCATCATAGGGGAGTAGGGTGCAGGGTTTTGGGTATAGCTTTTTTTGAGCGCCTTTTTCCGTCTGCTAGTGTGTCCACATCTAACATCCAGAATCCCCCGAAGCGGAAGGCTCTTGGCCGACAAAAGGGTGCAGGGTTTAGGGTTCAACATAGGGATTAAGGGTTCAGGGTGTGGGGTTTAGGGTTTGGGTATACCGTCTACCCAGTTCGGTCTTCAGGGATCCAAGGGGACTTGCGGGGCGTATGGAGTTGGGGCGTTGGGGCTGGGGTATGGGAGCTTAGTCGGATGGTATTCCCGGGCGCTCAATAACTAGAACAAAATCTCGGGTTTTACATGTAAGGACTAGCAAGGAACATGTCTAGCAAATTAACAAATACAACTACTAATTATAAGCTCTATGTTACCCCAACACTCTGAATCCGAATCTACAACTAATACTCCTGAATCCTAACCTGCCACCCCACCCAAGCTCCAGCCCACCACAAGAAGCGAAGCCCCGTTCTTATGAAAGCTACCCTGAAGCCTAAACCCCAAACATTAAGCCCTAAACCCTACTCCAAACCCTATAGGTTTTCTGTTCTATACCTAACCCTTAACCCTAAACCCGAAGCTCAAAACCCTAAACCCGAAGCCCTAAACCCTGAACCCTAAGCCCTAAAACCCAAAGCTCTTCCAGTGCCAGGCTGCCGGGACCCATCTGGTGACCAGGCCACGGCATCGACCGAAGCGGCGTTGCCCATCCTTGGCGCGCGGGTTTAGGGGTTCAGGGGTTTAGGGTTCAGGGTTCAGGGGTAAGGTTGAGGGTTCAGGGGTTAGGGTTGTTGCTTTTAAGTTTTTGTTTTAAGGTCAAGGGTTTAGGGTTCAGGGGTTTAGGGTTTAGTGTTGTTCCTTTTGAGCTTTGCTTAGGGTTAAGGGTTAAGGGTTCATAGGTTTAGGGTTTAGGGTTCAGGGGTTTAGGGTTTGGGGGTTCCGGGGTTCAGGGTTTAGGGTTCAGGGGTTTAGGGGTTGGGGGTTTAGGGTTTAGGGTTCAGGGGTTTAGGGTTCAGGGGTTTAGGGTTCAGGGGTTTAGGGCTTAGGGTTCAGGGGTTGAGGGTTTAGGGTTTTCTGAAGTGCAATGGGCCTCTTTCTGTCACGCGGTGTAAGCCGCAGGGCTGTAGGGCTTTAGTTTGTGTTGAGGGTTTAAGGTTTGGGGTCAGAGCAGGTTTTGGCTGCGCGGTTTAGAGCATCGGGCCTTTCCAGTTCTGGTTACAGGGCTCCCAAAACAGGGTCTGGAATTAGTTTGGGAATTCTTTACTTTTTACTTTGGCTGGGGTGGGTTTGCTAGAGTGCTATTTCCTCTAGGTTTTCGTTAGGAAAACATACATTTCCTTGGTTTTTCCTAGGGAAACCTGTATTTTCCTTACATCTTGGACGGATTTCGTGCCATGTCCCTTAGNCTAGAGTGCTATTTCCTCTAGGTTTTCGTTAGGAAAACATACATTTCCTTGGTTTTTCCTAGGGAAACCTGTATTTTCCTTACATCTTGGACGGATTTCGTGCCATGTCCCTTAGGTTTTCGTTAGGAAACGCACTTTACCTTGGGTTTTGTTGAGAAAAACCTGCTTTCCGTACATTTTGGACGGATTTCGTGCTATTTCCCTACGTTTTCGTGAGGAAAACTTACGCTACCTTGGTTGGTTGTTGCTATTTGTATTGTTCTTGTTAATATTATTGTTCTGATTAATGTTATTGTTATTGCTGTTATTGTTGCTGCTGTTGTTGTTACCATTGTTGTTATCATTATTATTATTGTTGTTGCTGTTGTTGTTGTGGTTGTTGTTATTGTTATCATTGTTGTTGTTGTGGTTGTGATATGGTTCTGGTTAATGTCCTTGTTACTGCTCTTGCTGTCCTATACTTTAATATGATTCGTTATCGTTTAAAATAACATAATACAGTATAACATACTATAACATAATATAAAACAATGACGCACCCCCTTTTGCAAACAGAATGCCTTTATGATGAGTTTTGAAAAGCTCTAAAACAGTCTTGTGTTTGATGCAAGTCTTGTTCATGGTGCGATGTTCTTGAAAGCTAGCCTGCACGGCTTAAAGAGAAAGCCGGGGGTTTGGGGGGGGGGCGGGCGCAGTCCCCCCCTATTGGCAAACACAACGTCTTTATGACGGGTTCTGAGAATGCTCATAAGGGTTCTGTCTTTGCTGGCAGGATGATACTCGAAGCGACCTTGCTCAGCTTAACAAAATGGTCTACATAATATGATGTCATATCATATCAAATAATGTAATTTGTTATAGTGTAATATAGTATAATAAAATATTATCATAAAATATGATATTGCCAAAAAATACAACATATTAAATTACAATAACAGTTTGCATAATATAACATAACATACATACCATAGTATACAATACTAGAACCTTGTAAAATAGAACAAAATAGAATATGATATGATAACATATAACAAAATAAAAATGATACAATTCAATATCTTATAACGTGATATGATATAAAAAATAATGAAATATAACAAGATATATTTTAACATAATTTAATCTAAC
Organism: Symbiodinium sp. clade A Y106; assembly: GCA_003297005.1. Classification (NCBI taxonomy): domain Eukaryota; class Dinophyceae; order Suessiales; family Symbiodiniaceae; genus Symbiodinium; species Symbiodinium sp. clade A. The sequence continues at coordinate 30,279 of BGNK01002965.1, read as the reverse complement.
ATAAAATAACATGATATAATGTAAAACAATATAACATAATATAACACTATATGATATAGTATGATACAATATGAAAATATAACACAATAATATATTGTGCAGCCAAATATAATGTAACGGAATGTGATATAATTTAACATGATACAATACAATTTCGTACAAAATAAAACAATATAACATAATATAGTAAAAAATAAGATATAGTATAACATTTTTATATGATATAATGAAATATAATATAATATCATGCAATGTTTTCTCATATGACATAATAAAATACAATATACTAGAAGATAATATACTTTCATATGGTTCCATCTGATTTAAAAAGGCATAAGATAATATAACATAATACAGCATAATATGACATAAAACAATGACGCACCCCCCTTTTGCAAACAGAATGCCCTTATGATGAGAAATGAAAAGCTCTAAAACAGTCTTGTGTTTGATGCAAGTCTTGTTCATGGTGCGATGTTCTTGAAAGCAAGGGGGGGGTTTTGGGGGGGCGTAGCCCCCCCCCATTTGCAAACACAACGTCTTTATGACGGGTTCTGAGAGGGTTCATATGGGTTCTTTCTTTGCCGGCAGGATGACACCTGAAGCGATATTGCACAGCTTAAACAACGGGGACGCACCTCCCCAATTGGAAACAGACTGCCTCTATGATGAGTTTTGAAAAGCTCTAAAACAGTTTTGTG
>BGNK01002965.1:1324-19833 GCA_003297005.1 Symbiodinium sp. clade A Y106 | reverse complement strand
ACCAGCAATAGCCATGGAAGGGGGCGCAGCCGACCGCAACCACAGTGGGGAGGGGCAGGGGGGAAACGACACCACAGGGAACCACAGGGGGGAGGGGGGATACCATGGGGTGGGGGGGGAGGGGGGGCTCAGCAGCGCTGCACCATATATATATATATATGTATATATATATATATACTTTAATTGGTGAGTTACATTGCGCCTCCCTCTGCTATACTGCAGTTATATGAGGGAACCCTTTATTCTTCAAATACTTTTAATAGGGATCCCCAACGAATGCACTCAGCGAACTCAGGGCCGGGGTTCACGCCCGGCACGCAGGGTCTTGACGATCTCGGTGGGAACCATTTGGGGTTTGGCGCTCGGGGTTTGGGATTCTACGGCTCGGGGTTCAAGAGTTCCTTTTAGACTGTACGTCCCTTGCTCTGCCCGCCAGCATCGGCGCATGAGCCCACTGGGGTTTGGGGGGGCTTCGGAGTGCGGGGGGTTTAGGGCTTAGGGCGTCCTACGACTAGGAATACTTCAGCCTTCCATACGGCGGAGGCTTCAAGGCCTGGCAGGTTTCGGAGTCAGCCGCAGCCCTTGCCGAAGATCCCTAGGAGCCCTGGTATGTCTAGGAATCCGAAGGCCTAAAAAACCCATGCCATTTATATTCTGGGTTCGAGTTTATTTCCGATGCCATCTGAAAGCTTATCTGGGGAGATTTGGGGGACGACGATGACTGGTAGCGACGACGATTGAGACCAGTCCTGAAATCCTACAACGTAGCCCCAGGGTGTAGGGCTTAGGGTTTTTGGGCTCTTAGGGTTTGGGGTTCAGGGTGTAGGCCTTTTTATGACTGTTTTGAGTTTGGACTTGAACCCGAAACACCGAAACGGCAAAAATGCCTGCCTTCCAGCTGCTGCAGCCAGGAGATTGCTGATAAATGCAAGCCTCCAGTCGTCTTTGGGTTCATGGACCGTTCTCTTGCGCTTCCCAACGTCTCTGCAGGGCTTCCACGAGGTGTTGTCGACTCAGGTCCATGTGAAAAGGGTCGGCTTCCAGCAAGGCAAGAACCAACAGGGTGCATAAGGCTCGCGCGGTGTGCTGAGAGCTTCCTGGCGATGGAAGCAAACTTCGATCAAACGGCTGGAGTGCTGCTCCTGCAAAGATTGCGTACTTCGAACACTGGGCTCTTCATGCGGCCCGGCCTGTGATGATTCTTTGACCATCCGATGCCCACGCAACCCCGTTCACCCAGCTCCTTGGTAGCACGGGATGGCGGACGTGAGAGTTTGGGCTCGGGGGTATAGAGATTCCAAGGTTGCGGTGCCGGTTCCTGTTCTTCCTGCACACGAGGCCCTGAACACCAAAACCGGGAAGCGAAGGACTCGAGCACTTAGGCCAAGGCGAGTGCGCCGGCAGTGTCAAGGGCTCTGCCTGCCACAGCCCAGCGGGGGCGTAGAAGGGATCATAGGAAGTGAGAGTAAGTAAGTATCATGTAGAAAGATCGTGCCAGCGCCCCCCTTGCCACGATTCACGGCCGGATTCTTTCACCGAGGTAGAAATATAAGCTACTAACTGAGTTACAAGTCCCAAATCTTCCACTGAGGGTTGATGGTCACGTTTGGGGGCAGCTCAGGATTGCTGTTTACCGGTGCCTGTGCTTGTGTTACAGACATGTTGTCGCTGCTAGAACCACTGCGGCTGGTAATAAACGCTAGGAAAATGTCGGCAACAAAAGTGCAGGTCACTTAGGGCCGAAATGACGAGGATAAGGCTTTGGCGGACACTCTATGACCATCTTGGGACTGTAAGGGGATGTTATTGCAGATAACTTCGACCTCTACTGCGCAGATGATGCGGTGCCTTGTCCTCCTGCGCAGATGGAAGATCTGCCATCTGGCCCCTCCTTGTCCCTGAAAGCAACCTCACGCGGGGCGCTACCAGCACCGTTTCTGTGGTCGCAACCGGTTCCCCTATGATACCAAAAGCATCTGGATCATCATTAGCTACAGCAGCTCTAAGTATGACTTTCATCACCACCATCACCAAAACTGATATAGAAGCCGACATAATTCTAAGAGGGTTTGCGGTTTACAGGACAATACAGCTGTATAGAGACATTAAGAGAATGCTATTACCGAGTTTCGCGACCCTCACATGCACCCTGAACTCTAACCCCTCATACCCTAACCCCTTCTGGATAGTTCTCTAAGTTAGGGTCCCTGTCAGGTCCCCAAAATAGTACGGCACCCTTACAAAAAAGAACCGCCCCAAAAGGGACCCTATTAGAGAACTGTCCATAAACTCTAAACCCCAACCCAAACAGGCCCCTTAAACCCTAAACCCGAAACCCGAAACCCTAAACCTCTAAACCTCCATGTTGTGCTCTTTCTTCGGAAAGATCGCTGCGCCAAGCTTCTGACTGAGGCATCGGCTGAGGGTCCGTGCTGGGAGGGCCTTGGGATCTCTTGCAAGTAATCAAGGGGCTTAGGATTTGGGGGTTTGGATTTAGGGTTTAAGGTCTTGGGTTTTGGGGCTTGGGGTTTAGGGCTTGGGGTTTGCATTTAGGGCTTCGGGTTAAGGGTTTAACGGTTTAAGGGTATGGGTTTACAGTTTTGGGTTGTGGGTGTTGGGTGTTGGGTTTTTCTAAAGGGTCTAAAAAATTACAATGGTTTACAAAGGTTGTATAAGGGTATATTCGGGTTTTAGCGTTTCGGGCTTTGGGTGATTTCAAGTGTCGGATTGTCAGGGGGCAGCATGACAGCAATGCTGCCACCTGGCCCCTATTGCACATATCCTGAAGCTGAAGCTTTGCCCTTCATTCCCAGTTTTTAACTACTGGCACCAACAACTCTCTCTGCAAATCGTCGACTCGGCCTGATACAAGGTTCTTGTAAGAATTTACTTTAAGGTACCATAATAGGGATCTATAGTAGAAAATAAGACGTCTTGATTATGGTAATTTAGATTAATTTTTTTGACAAGAACCCAGTATCAGCTCCCAAGCCAGGATACCCAAGGTCCACCAATCCACGGTTTCAACTCATTGCGGCCACAGCGTACCCACTCAGTGAGTCGGCTTTCATTATCAAACTCCACGAAATCTACACTTCCTCGTGAAACTTGCAGCTCCAGGAGGAAGTACAGATGCTCCGAGTTTCGTGGAGCCGGGTGGGCTCAGCGTGAAATTGCAAGCCGGGTGTCGACTGCACGGTCTCCTCGCTCAGTACACTCGCTTGCATGCGACGCTCGACAACCTGATGCAAAGCGGACCTGTCTACCATGACCTGTTCATGCGCATTTGCCAGCCACACTTTTCACGGATGGTGGCGTTGATGTACTGATGCTCCCAAGCGGTGTGTCCTTTGCTGAGGGCCTTGGTCTCTTCTCAACCAGTTCCACCGCTCCCAAGTGTCGCAGCAGAAGACTCTAGCAACCAAGGTCTTTTTATTGTTTAAAAAGACCTTGGTTGCTAGAGTCTTCTGCTGCNCAGCAGAAGACTCTAGCCACCAAGGTCTTTTTATTGTTTAAAAAGACCTTGGTTGCTAGAGTCTTCTGCTGCGACACTTGGGAGCGGTGGAACTGGTTGAGAAGAGACCAAGGCCCTCAGCAAAGGACACACAACCAAGGTCTAGGACTCAAGGCTTGTGCAATCTGAAGTGAAAGGCCGAATGCATTGACAACTTATGGCCAGTATGAACTCTGCAAGTGCCTTCTTGGGTCTCCAATGCCAGCTGGACGCCAGACTCGGGTCAGTTACTTCTTGAGTAAAGGCGGCACTCTTGCCCTTGGCCTTAGCCTTTCCGCTGGCTTTACCCGGGCATGCCAGCATTGAACAATGGGCGAGTGTGAAGCCTTGATCCTGTCCTTGTGCCTTTGGCTCCGGCACAATGCGAAGGAATGGACCAAAAGGATGTGCACAAAAACGTCGCTGGTCGCAGGCGACGCAAGTCCGGCAAGAGATGCATTGCTCATCCACATGTACGACATTGTGCTGTGTTCCGCAGAACACATCTAAGCTGCACGGCGCAGTGCGAGAAATCCACCAACATCCGGGCAAAACTCGGTCTGGAGCTTAGGGTCCCTAGGGGCGCCAAGCTTTGAGCCTGTCCATCTCAAACGGCTTCGACGTGTCCTGACCTTGCTGTTCCACCATCCGCCAACACATCTGATCCTACTGTCTAACTCTGAGAACTCTGATTCCTTAACACGGTGCACATGTTTGTTCTGGGTTCGCTCATGGGACAAGGGTTCAAGGCGAGGCCCGAGCGACCTGGGGGGGGGGGGGNCCCCCGCCCCCCGCTTTGTCAAGGAATGTTTTAACAGGGTGCCGCAGGGTTTGGGGCTTAGGGTTTGAAACCCCGCAGCCTGAACTCTCAACCCAAAATTGCAAGCAAATTGAGGCGGTGGCTGCAAAAAGCGGCTGGTCCCAGACCTGTTCACCGAAACTTCTTAAGCGTCCCTATTGTGTCGAAGCTACAATTTGAATCTATGCCATGTAAGATCGTCATCCGGAAGACTCAAAAACTGTGAGTCCTTAGTAGGGTCATTGGGCTTCCTTTTAAAGCGGTTTATATGGGATATCCCTATCCTTATGTTTGCTTATGTGTTCTTTTGGGGCCCTATTTAGGGCATAAGTCGAGGGTTTGGGCTTGGGGTTCAGGCCGCAGGCCTCCGTCTGCTCGAAGGGATCACATGCAAAAGCCTCCCGCAGGGAGGCCCTCTCCGGCGATGGCGACCTCAGAGAGGAGGAGTTCAGGTTTACGGCTCGGGCTTTCTTGATTTAGGGTCTGGGGAAGTCTAGGGTTTGCAGTAGTCGTGCCGTTGCAGAAGCAGCAGCAGCACCCTACCAGCAACCAGCATTGCCTCCGCGTTCCCTCGTCCTCGCTGCCGTGGTCGCCATCCGCAGCACCACCATCGTCACCATCAGTCACCATCAGTCGCCATCATCATCATCACCACCCACCATCATCATCATTACATTCATCGTCATCATCATCGCCATCAGTATCATCATGCTGGTCATCACCATTGTCAGCAGCAGCAGCAGCAGCATCGTCGTCGTTGTCGTCCCGGTAATGGTAGCAGATATGCAACAGGAGTAGCAACAACGTGCCAGCTTCCTCCACCAATCCCAGTCAAAACACAAACAAGCATGGTAGTGCCAGCAACAATTCTACAAAATGAGAAGAAGAGTCATGAGTATGGCGATAAGGAAGAGAAGAAAAGCAAGATTCATTGCAACGAGACTAACAAAAAGATAGTTCATGATAACCTGGCTCAAACAACAAATAACAGCATATACCCACAACCACAGGCCGAAGGAGTTGAAACAACGACGATGCTCATGCTGACAAATGTCCGATGCCCTGAGCACGTGCGTGCGTGCGCGCTGACAAGCTGGAATTGCATGTTTGCATGTTCCTGTTGGGCTCATCGTCATCATCGTTATCGATAAAGGTGAAATGGTGGTTGGGTTTGGGGTTTAGGGTCAAGGCCTCTGGCTCCCTGACTCATAATGTAGGGGCCTCAATAATCAGAATAGGGTTTTGGGTTTAGGGTTTAGGGTTTAGGGGCCTCAATAATCAGAATAGGGTTTTGGGGCCCATTATACTTTGATTCAAAGTAAGGAACAGCCGAAATAGTATTGGTAATTATTGAGGCCTCTATAGTACCTATATAGTACCTAGCTTGCTTCCCACATTGCAGCGGCAGGTACAGGAACCAGCATACATACTTTCGGGATGGGACGAACCGGGAAAATCTGCGGGAAGGCTCCATGCTTTCACAGCGTAACAGCCGAAACACCGCCAATTTAGCTGTTTAGTACCAAAATTTCAACAGCGGAGATGACAATCCGGTCCGATCGCACGCACGAAAAGGGATAGCACGAATCAGCACGAACGAAAAGACGAAAGAAAGTAAAAAACAAGCAACTAGCTGGCAGTGCCAGACAATTCTCACACATGCTCTTGTCTCAGGAGACCAGGGCTGATGAGAACACCTCAGCAAAGCGACAAAGACGGCTGGCCCGCCGTCCAGGTCCCCGGCTCTCGCCCCAGTCGGGGCAGCTCTGCCTGAACAAGCCGCTCTCAAGACAAGCCCGCGATACCACGCGGTTCCCGTAAGACTCGACCCTACTAGTAGTGTTGCTCGGTTTCTGGTTCAGCCTCTGGGCTCTCGAGCTGCGACTCAGGTCTCGGAATGCAGGCGAATCTTGGGGGAAAATCCTTCACTCTGACTCTAACTCCTCAACCAACCCTAAACCCTAAACTGCCCTAAACCCTAAACCCTAAACCCTCAATCCGATAGTCTAAGAGCTTTGCCTCGCGACGCCAAGGAGAGGTTGGGGACGCAGAACGCGCCTGCCGTGGGCCAGAAGCTCAAGGCGTAAGGCTTTAGGAGGTTTTTTTTTTTTGAAGCGTGTTTAGGTGTTTAGGAGGTTTAGGGTTTAGGGTTTAGGGCAGTTTAGGGTTTAGGGCTTGAGCTTAGAGGCTTTGAGGATCTTTGAGGCCTGAGATGTAGGACTGAAACATTACGGCTTCGGGGCCGTGAAGATGAAGGAGCTTGGACACATAGCATGCACCCAGCCGCAGAAAGCAGGACTCTGATGAAATGCGCTATGGCATCCAATCTCTGGCATGCGCGTCATGCCCATTGCCGTCGAAGCACATGTGCATGTTCGAACTTTCTGTATCGGTGCAGGTATGTGCATGTGTATGTATACATGCATAAGTATGTATGTATGTATGCATGCATGCATGCACGCGTATATATGTATGCATGTGCACATGCCTGTACATATGTTTGTACATATATAGCATATGTCTGTACGTATGTCTGTGCTCATATACGCTCGCAGGTGCAAGCACATGTCTGCGCGTAACTGTGCAAGGCCATGGATATACAGATTGATAGAGACTGGGCTGGGCTTGATGCAGGTAGAGATATCACCGAGCAATACTCACCGCCTGAAACGACAAACAAAGAACCCACAACTCCAGACTTGAGGTGCTTCTAGAATTGTCCGAACGAAGCCTACCCCCCGAAGTGCTAAGTCGGAATCTTGTGGGAAGCGCTTCCACAGCCCTTCAGAGCCCAGTATGCACTTCTTTGGTAAACCTGAGGCCCAAGGAGGAAGACCAAGCGCGGCAGCGACACCCTTGGGATGGCGTCTGCCTGCGATTCGACCGAGTACAGGCTCAACCGACTTGACTCCTATCGTTCTCGCCGCAGTTGGTGGTACTGATGACCATATCGCGGTACTAGTGCTAGTACTAATAAGTAGCAGTACTAGTCAGTAGCAGCGGTGGGAGCAGCAAGAGGAAGGTCCTCAGCGACGACATTGAAGAGTTAGCTCGGTCGGAGTCTTTGATGTTCGCTCTGCTGTCCTACAGGCGAGCAGTAAAGGGGCCTTGCCTGACATAGGTTCTATTACAATACAAGGTTTGAGGACTGCGGGGCACCTTCATTGACTGCAATAGGGTCTTGCCTCTCCCTCTTGCGTCCATGCCCCCACGTGGGCGGATGAATTAGGCTGCTGGGCGTGTGGGGCCCGGTCTTTGTTCTTGGAGAAAGGTTGGGCTTCACTTCATGGGATTAGGATCGCTGACAGGACAAAGTCCCGCGTAAGTCGCTGAACCCTCACAAATAGCTTTGTCTGCGTACCTGCCACAGAACGAATTGAAAGATTGCACTTCAAAAGCACCGATCATGAACAACCTTCATGTCTCTCCACAACCGGAACAAATCCGAAAGCGGCTCGAAACCCTGAAATGCTGGCAAACTTCGGAAACTCCCCGAAAAGATTCTCAAAATACAAACCGAAGGACACGACAAGCAACCCTCAATGAGAAAGCCATTGAGACACAGGTCCACAGCCCCAGCCGCAAAGAGGCCCTAACCCCAGAACCTAAGCGGCCCACGAATCCCCTACAACCCGCCCTAACCCCCCAAACCCTAAGCCCCTAAACCCTAAACTTAACCGAACAAAGGCTTCTTCCGAGCCTCCAAAAGCTTCAGGGCCCTGGAGAGCTCCGACAAGGGGAGCTCTACCTGCCGTGAACCCCAAAGAGGCTAAGTCATGAAGTTCAAAAGTCTAGGGCCGTTTTAGGGTTTATTTAGGGATCTGTGAAGGCCGCCAAGCCCTGTGGGTTTTGGCCTGGCTAATCGCCAATCAGGACTGACCCGAGCCGTAGCGAATGAGGAGCCCACCGTCATCGCCACGGAGGAGCAGGAGCCGTCGCCTCCGAGGCGACAGCGGGTAATATTAAAAATAAGGGGCTGCCGTTGACGATTTTGGCAGCTTCGGTGGGAGATTCACGTATGTATGTATGTATGTATCTGTATGTATGTTAGCTGTAATGGTTCTTGATGTTTTACCAGAGGTTAAGGCGGCATTTAATGCGGTGGGGTCGCGCTAGCAGCTTGTAGCTTTGTTGTAAGCCAGCGGTACCTCCATTCAAGGCCTGTGTTGATGACGGCTCATTGCTTAAGGACGCGCAGAAAGGCACCGGTTGCTCCGAATAGAGGTCGCTGTCGCAGGCCGTCAGATGATTTAAACCAGCTCTCAACATTCATGGGCATCCTAAACCCTAACTAAACCCTAAGCCCATGATTCGGAACAGCCCGGCCCCATCCCCACACTTCACTACAAATCGAGCCTGATCTTTGCAGGCCTCGGGCCGGGTCGGACGATTTGGGTCTTGAGGCTTCATTCAGCCTTCTGTTGCTTAATATAAGGGGCCGAAATAATTAGAATCGGGTTTTGGGGGCCCATTATACTGTACATAAAATGAGGAACCCCCCAGATTGAGGCCCCTATATGAGCTGTCATAGGGTTCGTGGCTTTGGGCTCAGTCCTTCGGATCTGGACTCTTTCGGATTTCTGGGACCCGGGCATATCTTGGCAGCTCCACATGTCACGCTCGCCGTCATTGCGGCGAAATCACACGCCCTCAAAAAGCTTTGCAAGCGGTGAACTCAGGCCCTCAGCTGGCAGCTTGAATTGGCATCGACACTTGAGGATCGCATGACGGATGAGCCAAATCCCAAGCCCTCATATGTAAGCACCCGGACCTGAAAACGGTCTTGAAACGTAGCCTAGTCATAGCCGTGCTGACCCGAGCCGGAAACGCAAGCAGACACATCAGAACCACGCACTCGTCCATGCGGCTCGTCCAGGTGCGTTGCTGGGGCCGTTTCCCCAAAAGGCATGGGTAACTCAAGAGTGGAACTAGTAACTAGTAGTGAGGAGGAGGAGGCAGCAGGTGTAGCAAGAAGATCGCAGGAATCGCATATGCTCTCCTGACGCAACCGCTGCTCCAACTCCTCGCAGTGCTTCTGGAGAAGCTCCTCCAAGAAAGCAGCAGGAACAGCGACGACTCTCAGCACGACAGGAGTTGTAACGATCACACCCACATCCGCGCCCGCCACCACCACAACAACCACGACAATCACCACGACCTACTACTGCTACTACTACTACTACTGCTACTGCTACTGCTACTGCTACTGCTACTGCTACTGCTACTGCTACTGCTACTGCTACTGCTACTGCTGCTACTACTACTACTACTACGACGACGACTACGACTGAGACTACGACTACGACTACTACGGATTGCTACTCCTGCAGCGGCGGAAGCGGCGGTCTCAATACAAAACTCGATGTCTGAACCACATACACCACGAGAAGGCTTGCGCACTGTACAGCATACCGGAAAGGGTTAGGAGCCCTGCGTGCGCATCGGAAGCCCCGGACACTCATCCTCCTCGTTTGCAGTCTGATTGTAGACCATTCCGTTCCTGAGATAGCTCTTGACGGGCATTAATTCTGATTCCGTTCCCAGGATTCCAAGAATCCAAACTAACGCCCGAGCGGAGGTCTAAACCGATTCCCTGATGTCAATCACAACAACTTCGACAGGATCTGTCAGCGCTCCCCGAACCCAACTTAGCACACGGCGCTGCTGCTGCTGCTGCTGCTGCTGCTCAGCGGCAGTGGTCGGCATCGAAACGACACCCAGCTATTGTTGGCAGTGAGTATGTGCATTTAGGGATTCTGGTGTTTAGGGTTCAAGATGGGTTGAGCTGTGGGGCTTAGGAGCTTAACCAGGGCTTTCCGGGGGCTTCAGGCATGGGGTGTCATGTGTGAAGTCTAAGCTACCTCTTAGGCCCTAGGCATTGGCTGGTTGAGGGCTGTTTTCGGGATCCTAAGATTCTGCGGCTGATGTTGTGCCAGTGGTAATTTCGATCAACATACCATTCACGGTACTTGCAACAATCAGCTCGCAAAAAACACGGACAATGTGAGAGGACAACAGTGCTACTAGCATCCATCAAAACTAACACGATTCACAAGACAAGCCAGTAGATCGACGCCCAAGACCTTCAACCCGACTATCCCGAAACCCCAAGCCCTACACCCGCAAGCTCAAGCCCTGAAGCTAAAATATTCCTGGCAGACGAGAGATTCGAGGATTTGGGTGTATACTTCGGTCCCCATCACTCGGACGGGTTTGTTTAAGGGCGTCCTTTGAGGATTCCTTTATAAGGGCCTTAATGATTGGAATAGGGTCTTGGGTTATATGGGTGTAAGTATTATCGGGACGATCAGGGAGCATTATTCAGTCCAAAACAGGACGCTGATGCCGGCCCCTACCCGAAGTTTCGGGATTGGGGTTCAGGGTTCAGGATCGAAACCCAAAACACGAAACCTCAAAGCAGTGGATGTCGAAAGCCCTGTGCAGTGTGAAAGCCGGCGCTCAAGCGCTCTTTGTTTCTTCGAACTTCGCACATTCTTCGGGCCTACTCATGTTAAAGATGCTTCGGGGTAAGTTGGCTGTTGAAGGCTTCCTGGGATACGGGTTTAGGGCTGTGCATTTCGGGGCTTTGTGGGGCTCGGATTCCTCAGCAGACCTCGACTAAGTCGGGCAGCGTCAGCCGCCAGGTCAGCGACCTTCCGGTAGATACGGGTTGACGCAGTCATGGCTTAAGGGCTTCGGGGTTTGATGCTTCAAGGCTGTGAAGGCTTAAGGGCTTAGAGGTTTTGAGGTTTGGGAGTTTAGGGTTCAGGCTTCAGGGTTTATGGCTTTCGGGTTCGGGGCTTGAGAGTCTCAGTGTGCAGTCTTTTTAGAGGTTTGGTCTTGGCTTTGTGCTTCAGAAACACAGGAGCCCCGAAGAACTTGCCCTTCCCCAACATCATCAAATCATGCCAGGGGCACCGAGCTTCAAAATCCGTCTTGTGAAACACGTGAGCGGCCTCGACATGGAGCTTTACGCTCTGTGTGGGGGCCCTGTTCTGTGCTGAGACTGCGACTTCTCCTAAGCACGGGTACATGTATTGTAGGTCACTGTCGTTGGTTCATATACACTTATACACTTATACACATACATACATGAGATATGTAAATATATACATACACACGCACATACACACTTCTATCAAATATGACGGCACAGGTCCTACAGTAATCCTTTACATAGGTAATTGAGCTGGCTGGACTTCCTTTTGGGGTTTAGACTGCAGAAATCAAATGGAAAGACGTCGCATGCCGGATTTTCTTAACACCTGCTGTTGAGCCTGGATCCTAAAGTCTAGTCGAGGGTTTGAGAATTTGGGCGTTAGCTTCCGGTTCAGGGCTGCCTGCACCTGAACCTCAACGCGTACACAGGCTACACAGAGGCCCGATAGAGCGCTTAAACCTATTTTGTAGGGCCCTTATAGACTCATAGAGTCATAGTCCTGTCTGAATCGTTTTTTGGAACCCCTATTGCATGACTCCCTGAGACCCAAGTACGTGCCCAGGCCCAGTAACATGAAAGACAAGAAGGGCCCCGGTCTAAAACCCTGAGAAGCGGCAGCCGTGTGCAAGGACACTCGGAATGCTAACCTAGTTCTGCGATACTGCGGGGGCCTTGGTAATTAGAACAGGTTATTGGGGTACATTATGCTGCACTATCCTAGTAAAATGTATATCATCCTCCGAAATACCACGACAGTCACGTCGGATGCCTCACCGCCAATGCCAGATCATTATGGCTGTGCCTGTGCTGAGCGTCAGCATCAAGCAGCAAGCGGGATTCAGCAGCCGGGTATTTACGCATGCATAATTATGCATACATGTAGAGTACATAAGCATACAGAGAGAGAGAAGGGGAGAGCGGGAGAGAGAGAGAGAGAGAGGACTCAAACTATGTATGCTGTTCGTAGAAACGTGGAGTCATGAGAGGACATGTATGCGAGTGTAGATGGTGCACCACGGCTGGTATACATATACATGTGGTCAAAGGAGAACTCTCCTTCCCTTCGCCCTCTTTATCTCTCGCTCGCTCTTTCCTGTCTCTCTCTGTCTCTCTCCCTCTATGTACGAGACTAACAAGACTGCGGGCTTGCCAGCACGGAATGCCACAACCAAAGTGGCCGACGTAGTGCGTCGGGTCTAACAAAGCCCTGAGATGAAACAGCAGAAAAAAAGAAACACTACGTCCCAGCAAACCTTAATGGAAAATTCTCGAAAAACCTCTACCCCAAATCCTTGAATCGCAAGCCCCATGATCACTGAACAGCTTCTACAACTGTACGAAACCTCATAAAACCTTTGAGAACCGGCACGTACACCCATCGATAACGTACATTTGTAACACCCTTGAAGAACGCCTTGCTTGACCCTACACCCCAACCCCTAAACGCCCTAATGACCCTTTCTCAGGTTGTCAGTTGCGTTTGTGCTTTTGGACCTTGGAGATGTGCTCGAGCTATGAACTCTTGTTTGGTTCCATCCTCCAAAGGCGTCCGAATTGTTGAGTTGCACAGATCATGCTTTGTCGCCTTCAGTTCTCTTTCAAGCANTTTGGTTCCATCCTCCAAAGGCGTCCGAATTGTTGAGTTGCACAGATCATGCTTTGTCGCCTTCAGTTCTCTTTCAAGCAATCCCACATGGTTTCCCACTCTGACGTTCCACATCGTCTGAACATTAGAGATTAATAACACTGCGAATTCGTTTCTTTCTGCTTTTTGACGCAAAGCTTTGCATTGCATTTGCCACCCTCCTTCGTATTGTGCTGCCTGCGCGTCTTGGCGAGATGCAGGTTTCTGCTCACAAAGAAGCGCATGTGATGTGAGGTCCGTGCCCACACACGCAGTCACAGCGATGTTGAGACTGAGGCAGCTGACAAGCTCAGGATTTACACGGAAAACCCGAGCCTGGCAGCTCGCCAGGACCAGCCGCAGGTCATCGACGGAAAGCGGTACTTTGCCTGCTTCCTGCCGCATTAAAGCTAAAGGGGGAGCTGTTTGGGCTTAAGGTTTGTCTTGGATTTTAGGCTTCTTATGGGCTTTCGGCTTCTTTTGGGCTTGGGAGGCCTGCTTGGGATTTCTAAGGCTTAGGGCTACCGTGGGGCTCAAGGGTTCCTCCACGAAAACCCGAACCCGTAAGCCCTAAACCTAACCCCCAAGCCCTCAACCTAAAGCCCAAACCTACCTTAACCTACCAAAACCTACTTGTTTGTAGGTTCTTATTATAAATCCCATTTTGGAATTTTTTAAGGGACCCTGCAAAAAATAGGTTTTGGTAGGTTAAGGTAAACCCTAAAACCAAAGCGCAGGCCCCTCCTTGTCTGTACGTGGGCCTAGCTCCCGGGCAAACTTCCAGATCGCGAGCACCACCTGCTGGCTTCTGAACACGGGTCCCACCGGCTCTGCATTTGTGGTTTCTTTGTCGGCTCTCTTCCTTTCCTGCAACAGTCGGAATACGGTAGCAATTTATGGTAGGTAGCCGAAACCTCAACCCTTCAACCTTAGCGGACCCTACACCAAAAGCCTGAATCAACACGTTGTGCTTCTGGTTCCCTACGGCTCCAGGGCCCCCCGAAAGGCCTCGTTCTGGCTGCCGTCACTCCAGAGCCTGCCGCAGCTTGTGTCTTTACCCTAAGTGCAGGGTCGTAGAAGCTGGCGCTTCGAGCGTCGTATTTTGTAGCACAGTATGGTACTCTATATATATGTATATATATATATATATTACAATATGGCACAGTATGATGAGGAGAATAGAATAGAGTCTAGTTTAATCTACTCCAGTCTAGCTATTGCATTGGAGTGCATTGTCTGGTCAGCCAGTACACTGCATCTGGGCTTGGCGTTTGGCTCCGGGGCTTAGGGTTGCAAGATGCGCTCAGCCTGCGGGCTTCGTGTTTAGGGATGTGGGTTGAGGGATTATGGTTTAGGGTTCAGAGTTTAGGGGTTTAGGGTTTAGGGGTTTAGGGTTTAGGGTGGGCTGAGGGACTGAGGATTGAGAGTTTGGGATTGAAGGCTTTGGGCGCGTGCGTACTTCGCAGATCCAGAGATTCCCCTGGCCCTAAACTCTATACGAACCCACATTGACATCAAGACAGCTTGGGGGTATGAAAACAAGAAAGCTCCAGTCAACCCTGAGCCTGAAAACAAACCGCGAAACTCGAAACTCCACACCGAATGGCCTGCTTAGAAGCCTGTGCGCCACCTCCACCAGCAGATCCGCCTGCAATGCAAGGAGGGGGTTCAGGGCCCTCTAAGGGTTTAGGTTGGTTTAGGTTTAGGGTTTAGGAAACCCCACAACCCCCAGAAATCGCCCAAGGAAGTAAAGGCTGCTAGCACCCCCGAAAACCTTAGAGAACTCGGTAAAGGCTCCAGCCCTAGGAGCAAAACCTGGCAGAACCCAACGAGGGCTTTCATACTGGTAGGTCTCGAAATTAGGCTCCCTTTTAGGGTCTCTTTTTATAAGGGTGCCGTGCTCTTTGGCGGGACCTAAACAGGGACCCTAACTTAGAGTACCCCATACCCCCGTCTCTCCTCGGAAGGTTTGGCGCTGAGCAGACCGACAGCCAACCACTCGGCCTCTCAGCTTCAAGCGGGCGGACTTCAATTTTGGGCTTTGGGCTGTAGACGGTTTAGGGTATAAGGGTCAGGGTTTGGGGTTTAGGGGTTGGGGTGTAGGGATGTTCCCCAAAGGCGAAGGGCCTAAACCCTTCAGGGACTTCAGGGGTCGGGTAAGCGCTTCGGGTTTACGGCTTAGGGTTTAGGGTTTAGGGGTTTAGGGTTTAGGGTCTAGGGTTGAGGGTTTCGTGAGTGGTTATCCGATCCACAGCCCCACATCAATACCCTCTACTGACTGTCTTCTACGCCTGGGGACAGGGCCCCAGAAACTCCAGGCAACATGGACTCTGAGACCCAGGCCCAATCAATGGCCCCACTTCCATCCATGTCGGCAGCCTGGCTGCAGCAGAGTATATGGCCCCTAAACCCTAAACCCTAAACCCTGCTTAGGATTTATAAGTTTATAGGGCATTATAGGGCTGAGGTTGCAAGCCTCCGACTGTCTAGCAAGTCCGGGAGGTTCATGGTGCCGAAACCTCGCAGGGGTGGTGCCTTGGCCGCTGCACTCAGCACCTCGTCCGACACCTGGCAAAGGACTGGCAACAAAGACATGAACCCGGGCTTGTGGAGTTTAGGAGCCTAAGTCCTACGCCACAAACACTGACTCCTATAACTTATAACCACCCAAAACTTTTACCCACCGAATCCCAAAATCCCCGCGTCCCAGCTATCCTCGCTGATCTTATCCACTGCAGTTCAAAGCAAACGTGCGTCGAAAAGCTGAGCCCCTTTTGTAGAATCCTACGGGGCCGGATCCGAAACGTTGAACATGGAGCTCAGCGTGCTACCGTTCTCATGGAGCGAAAGAGCATACATCACGGTAATCCATGGAGAGACATGCCTGGAGAAGCGCTGATGGTACTATCTTTTGGCGGAATTCAAGAGGGGAAAGCCGCACCTCCGATCCTGAGCCCTCCACCGGTCGGCCACGATTGCATGTTGAAACAAGCCTCTACCTGGGCCTTAATCTTAGGGGCCCTTGTCGTCAGACTCCATTAACTAGTCAAGCGCACGAGCGAGCGAGAGAGAGAGAGAGAGAGTGAGAGAGAGACAGACAGACAGACAGACAGACGGAGAGAGACGGAGAGAGACGGAGAGAGACGGAGAGAGACGGAGAGAGACGGAGAGAGACGGAGAGAGAGACGGAGAGAGAGACGGAGAGAGAGACGGAGAGAGAGACGGAGAGAGACGGAGAGAGACGGAGAGAGACAGAGAGAGACAGAGAGAGACAGAGAGAGACAGAGAGAGACAGAGAGAGACAGAGAGAGACAGAGAGAGAGAGGGAGAGAGGGAGAGAGACAGAGAGAGACAGAGAGAGACAGAGTGAGACAGAGTGAGACAGAGAGAGACGGAGAGAGAGAGGGAGAGAGAGCTAGCTCTGTTGTCATTGTTACCCAGGGATCACCGTTGGAATCCTGAAAGGAACCCTCAAAGGAACACGAACGCCCCGAAGCGCAGGCCTCTGCCCGCGGCACACCCGCGAGTTTTCGGAGGCCTCGGACGGGACAGGCACCCCCCCCTAAACCCTTATAGAGCGCTTATGGAGCCCCTTCGGATCGCTTAAGGGAACCCCTAAACCACAAAAACTAAACCCTGGTAGCCCTTAACCCCTTATAGAACCCTTGCAAGGGACCAGAGGAATGAGCGAAATCGGCTTTCAGGGCTCTTTCGAAGTCGGGCTCAGGGGTTTGGGCTTAGGGTTGGAGGCTGTGGATGAAACCCCGAATCGTCGGATAAACCTAAACCCGATAGATCCCTTGAAAGGATCTCGTAAAGGAGCCCTAGGAATTCCTTAAGGGACATTGGATCTCATGGGTGCTGCGCGATCCCCCGTGTCCGGGGATCGGACCAGAAGTAACTTCCTCCATACCTGGCGCAAGCGATCTTGGCCAGGGCCACTGGCGATGATCCGGACATCCTTCTATTTCATGACACATCCTGCAGCATGCGACATGTAGCAACACATCGTCATTGTCATATGTATAATATCATCACGAGGAGCAACGGCAGGAGCTGCACTGCAGCAGTAGCGGCGACATCAACAATAGGACGCCAATACCCACCCAGTTCCCTAGTTTGAATTTGGTCGGACTTTTCCCCGAAACTGCGTTGCTATTCTGTTGACTCAAGGGCCCTATGGCAGCGGTAAGTCAGCTATACATATCACGGTCATGGCATGCAGCACTCACAAGTTAAGTAGGATTCACACTCAACCTGTTCTCATGCCGTGATAGGAAAACAAACGATGAATTAGCCACAAGAGGTACAACATAACGTTGTCCTATAGCGAGTGGCATCTGCAGCCTACTCAGCCTACTCAGCTACATTGGTACACTCTCAAGGTGTCCAGGCAGTAGCGTCTGCGAACTACAGTTCTACAGCTTAGTGCGGCTCACTCTGTACACGCCTGTTTCAATCACCTTGATTATGAAATCAGGCTTCATTGATTTGGTGAGACAATCAGCCGCTTGGGTAGCGGTGTCGATCCAGTCGACCCTGTCGCCTCCACAAGGGTAGGCTTTGCAGCTCCTATCTCCAATCTCAGTGAAAACAGATTGGCGCAGAGCACTCAACTCAATCTGAAGACGTTTATCCTGAACCCGGGAAGGGGTTTCAGTGTTCAGATGGTCGGCCAGGCTTCTGCAGTCTGTGAGGCAAATGTGTGGAACACGCATACGGGCCCGAAGGTCNATCTGAAGACGTTTATCCTGAACCCGGGAAGGGGTTTCAGTGTTCAGATGGTCGGCCAGGCTTCTGCAGTCTGTGAGGCAAATGTGTGGAACACGCATACGGGCCCGAAGGTCCCAGTCCGCTCCCTTGCTGCCGTTGCCGTACAGCTCGGCGAGCGCCGCGCGAATTCTGTCGCCAGATTCTTGTGCGCTTTGGAGAGCGTGTGTCTCTGCCTGAAGTGTTGCCCTGCATACACGTTTTATCGTGGTTGACGAAAACGATACCACCATAACATCATACTCACTGCACGCAGGGTCAGTGAGTTGATTGGCTGGAGCTAGGAAGTGGNCTGCCTGAAGTGTTGCCCTGCATACACGTTTTATCGTGGTTGACGAAAACGATACCACCATAACATCATACTCACTGCACGCAGGGTCAGTGAGTTGATTGGCTGGAGCTAGGAAGTGGGTTCGTCCCTGCTGGGAACGATCCTTAGACTCTCCTGCAAGGCTGGCGTCTGATGCGGTCAGTACGCCCAAGTTCTCGAAGTCAAAAGGTCCGTTTCGGTACCTTAGCTTGAGCGTCTTTCCCTTCAAGGCTATCTCTAGCACCTTGTTCGCCTCGTGCAAGGTAGCAACTGTTGCTCCTTTTATCGAGCTCTGGAGCTTCGATACGCGGTACAGTATATCTGGCCTTGCTTGNTTCCCTTCAAGGCTATCTCTAGCACCTTGTTCGCCTCGTGCAAGGTAGCAACTGTTGCTCCTTTTATCGAGCTCTGGAGCTTCGATACGCGGTACAGTATATCTGGCCTTGCTTGCCTATAGATATCCATGACAAGCTACCGACTACTGATCGGAGCTGGCGCTCCTCTCCTCGGTCGATAGGATCCGAGTGCTTTCTATTCGATTTAACCTCGATATAGTGGATTTTGTTTGTGTTA
>BGNK01002964.1:39011-83439 GCA_003297005.1 Symbiodinium sp. clade A Y106 | reverse complement strand
CCGCATTACGGTCTTTGCCGTCGGCGCAATTTCTCAATTTCGGGTTTGGCACTGTAGTTTGTTTCTTCTGTAGTAGAAATGGCCCTTTACTTATGCTTCTGTTGGTTGAGAGTGTTTCATCACTCACACGTTTAGGGTTTAGTCACTCTTTTGCCATTGCCGGTTCCTTTTCGGGTGTAGGGTCATCTGCTTTCGGTGTGTCGTACGGCCTGCTGTTCCCTGACTGTCCTCGGGTTGCCACCCTTCACACACAATGCAGGAGTGAAGTTTCGCAGCATTCCGTTCCCTTTCGTGTGCATCGTTTGGCGCCATAGCCATTCCAGGGTTTGAGGTTTGCCACGCCTCGCTCGTGTTAGGGTCCCGAGTTTTTGCCATTGCCAAGTGCACACTTTTCTTTGGCAGTCGGTCCCTCATGGTGAGCACGCTTCATCCCTTCCCGCCCAGGGTTTATGTTGCCAACCCAGGGTGTTTGTTGATACAAAACTTTTCGATGGATATCGCGCTCACATGTTTCCATTCCTCGACATCTCCTTTCAAGGCCGATCTCATCAGGTCTAGTTTTGTTCTTTCTTAGACCATGCCCCCGTAGTGACGGCGCCGCACGGCGACTTCATGGTGGGCCGCTATCTCGTGTGCCATCCCAGTCTCGTGGCCGCCGCCGTCGCCCGTCAGATAGTCGCGGTGATTCCCGCGCTCCCAAACGAAGGCGGGCCTCTCCTTCCCCTCGACGTCCAACTCCAAGGGGAAGCGCTTCACCACCTCGGCATCGTCGCTTGCCGAAGTCATCACCTTCGCGACCAGAACTACCTCGAGCATCGTTCATCAGTCATCCGTCAACCAGAATGCAAATACATGGTTCTTTGAACTGCCAGATGCAGCCGACTTTTCCGTTGAGCACGCGAAAGAGAACCTCATGAATTGGGCTGCTGCACACGATATACATCAAGCCTCTTGTCCGCAGATCACTAAGGTTGTTGAACGATTGGTGTCTCTGGGTGTCACTTCGCCTGGTCGTCTGCTGTATGCTGGGCTTCACTACGGAGGAGCTCCGCTAACTTTTCGCTCAATCTAGTGGTCTTCATCCGGAAATCAATGTTGACATCTTGCATTCTACTCTGGCATGTCGCCTCATGGCCCTTGCGTGGGTCAAGCAGCTATGGAATTGGTAAGTCTTCTTTGGTTTACGCTTGAGCAGCGTAAGACTCCTCGGCGAAAAGCTCAAGAGCTCCACGGAGGTCCGAGTCGTTCCATTGGATTGTTCACATCTGGAGCCCGTTCTAATCTACGCTGACGCGTCTGGGCGTGGTTGCCTAGGTGCAGTATGTGTTGCTTCATCGTCATCTAGTTGGGTATCTGGCCAAGCCCCTTTCGACGTAGTTCAGAGACTGAAAAGGCGTAGAACCCAAATCTGCATCTTCGAAACATTGATGGTCATATGTGCTTCTCGCATTTTCCTTCGGCAGCTGTGTGGTCGTCGTATCGTCTTCTTAGTCGACAACATGTCGGCATATGTCGGCGCTGGGGGCGTTACGGTGTGGATGCAGTTCTTCTTGGGACATGCACGCTTTGGTGGAAATCTTCTGGGAGCAAGCGGTCAGACTTGGCTTCATTAACATCTTTGAATACGTACCTTCAAAACTCAATTCAGCTGACTGGCCTTCACGTCATCGCACCGCATCGCTTGGAGATCAGGTTCCTTGGCGAGTGCGCTTCGAAACTATTTTCAGAGCCTGCAGACTTGGCGATGTCACGTCAGCCAGAATCGTGAAGCTGCATCAAAACAGGTTTCACTGCCAGTAGATTTGCCTTTGATTTTTTGTGTCATGGCATGGCATGCTGATCTGTCAAGCATATCTTGTTGGCCTGCCACGTATGTCCAATCGTAGCCTTAGCCGCTCTGTTCAAGGCCCTTACAGGATCTTGACTACGTCCAAGTATTTGTCTTTCGTTTCGTCTCATCGTTCATGGAGTGCGCTGGAGCCTGGCGTGCATCAATTCCGACATGAGTGGGCCCCATCTTCTGAGATCACTAGCGCCAGACGGGAGCTCGAGTTTCAAAATGTTTGAGAAACGCTGCTTTAACGCAGAGTGGAAGCTCGGATACGGCATGGGACCTCAGACTCCCTTCACCGGTATCTCCTGAATTCGATCAAGGAGTTGGCGCTTGGACACCCCTGTCTTGGTCTCAGTTCCCGGCGCATGGTCGCAAAGGATCCTGGCTAGAGGTCTTGTCTTTGCGAGGTCCGATTTCTGCGGCTGGCGCTGGCGTAGCATTGGAAGCCTTCTTCCAAGAAGATCGGCTGATCGAGGCTGCGTCTTCGCAAGTGATGGGGATCTTTTCATTCGAACAACGTTGTCTGCGCAACGCATGGCTGGCTTTCCTGAGCCACATGTCTGCCTGCAGCCCATAGATGTCGAGACATGGCGCTTTCCCGGAGCGCTGTCGCTTGAGGCAGCTGTTCGTACGATGTTGACGTCCATTCGGGATCATGGAAAAGTGTCAGGTCCGGCATTTGGGTTTGGGGGCTCTTCACTGAAGGCTTGTTCAAATTCTCCGACTCAGTTGATGTTAATTAGCATAGAGATGCTTGCAGCATACGGTCAACAGTTTCGCAATGCCGACACTTTGATCGAGCGTGTTGGTCACTTGCGGCTGTTTCTCCGGATCCTGCATCGTGAGCCGTGCATCGCATCCAGCACCTGGCAACAGTTGCTTCGGGGAGCTCGGAAACACAAGCGCCGCTCTAACCTTCCCAGACTCAGGCACAAACGAGTGGTGGCACTCGTCCAAGTGGCTTTGGAAAAGGGCTGGGATGACCTCGCGCGCCTCGTCGTGGTTGCTCGCGGATTGCTGTTCAAGGAATTGGTCCCCAGTCAGGCAAGCCACCTCGAAGGAAGGGGGAATACATCATGGCACTCGTTCGTCAAGATCAAGGGCCGAGATGTCTCGGTCACAATGCGCATTCGCAAAAATGCGCCAGAGGTTGCAGTTATAGTGAGGAGATGTTGTTGCGAGCGGAAGATTGAGTTGCTGTGCTGTGCATGTTCTCTGGCCACACAAGTAAGGCGTGCCCGGGAGAAATTGCAAGGATGTGTCATCTAGCATTTGGCCATTCTCTGCTTCTGAAGCTCAGCGAAAGTTCCGAGTTTGCTGTGATGAGATTGGGCTGTCGTGGCCGGGATGGCACGCCCTTAGAAGGGGCGTGGCATCAGACATGTTGGACAAGGGATGTACATTGTCGCACGTCTTACGAGCAGGAGGTTGGCGGTCAGGCGCCTTTCTTGCATACCTCTCATGCTCGTCTTTAGACAGACGTGAAGCTGTCGAGTTTGCTTTAAATGATTCGGATTCCGACAGAGACACTTGAACCTGCTGTTGCAAAAAACAGCCGCAGATGCGATCTAAAATCTCACTGTACCGGTTGTCGTGCGTTTTTTTGTTTGTCTCTCTGCCTGTCTCTCTCGCTCTATGTGTGTGTCCTCAAGTTCCCGTCCAGTCTTTGGGGGTCGTCTTTCTGCACTGCGCACTAGCTGCTCCTTTCTGGCTTTGGTTTGGCATGTGCCTCTTGGATATCAGAAAACCGGTGGAGTGGTTCCACTTACGGTTGTTCTTGATAGAGGCACTGCTTGACCAGAACGTGCACAGCAGAACAATAGGTGCAGAGACTTTATGTGGCAGTGGAGCTCAGATGTGGTTCAAATCAGCTTGTGGCAGTTCTGTGCATCCATGTGAAGCCGTGCCGGACGAACAAGTTTTGCTGCCAACCCCGGATGTTTGTTGATACAAACGTTTCGATGGACATCGTGCTCACATGTTTCCATTCCTCGATATCTCCTTTTAAGGCCGATCTCATCAAGTCTAGTTTTGTTCTTTCTTCCCAGTACCCTCCCACCCCATGGTCTTCTCTGTCGGAAGGTTGCAAAGGATGGTTTTTGCGCTTCTTGCGCTACCCCTTTCTCTTTGCCTTCAAGGATCCCCTCTACGGTGCAGGTCGGTTTGGCATGTGCCTCTTGGATATCAGACAACCGGTGGAGTGGTTCCACTTGCGGTTGTTCTTGATAGAGGCACTGCTTGACCAGAACGTGCGCAGCAGAACAACAGGTGCAGACAGATTTTATGTGGCAGTGGAGCTCAGATGTGGTTCAGCCGTGCCGGACAAACAATGATTCCAGCCGGGTTCCATGCATGACCGGACCTCTCCTGCAAAGGGCTTCCAACTGAGTTCAAGCCTGTTCTTAATCCAAGAGGCTTTAAATCAGATGCAAGCTGTCAGGAAGCAGCGCATAGTGCGAATGCCTGCTTGCATCCAGTTTCAAGCTCCCATATGCTGCGCACTGCTTCGAATCAGTTTCAACCCATGTTCCTTTTGTTTCGGCTTCAAATTGGGTTCAAGGCTGCCACTCAAGACTGCTTTCAAACCAGCTTCAGGTCAAAAATCAACCGGCACAAGAACGAGCCGATCATGGGATTAGAATCGGAGTCAACCTTCCGGAGTAGCAGGCAAACACTAGCTTGGAACCCCAGTCAACCTTACACAATAGCAAGTAAATATTAGCTTGGAGCCGGAATCAACCTCGAAAGTTAGCCACTGGTTAGTTAGCCTTCTTTAGTTGCAGTCCTGGCCATTGCTTGCATCTAGATTCAGTTTTTGTATTGAATTTGATTATCAGTTAAGCCCCCTGAGTGCCCTCGGCTTGCCACCCCTCACACACTGCGGGAGTGAAGTTTCGCAGCGTTCCGCTCCCTTTCCTGTGCATCGTTTGCCGCATTAGCCAGTCCGGGGTTTGAGGTTTGCCACGCCTCGCTCGCGTTAGTTAGGGTCCCAAGCTTTTGCCATTGCCAAATGCATGTTTTTTTCGCAGTGGGCCACTCATGGTGAAACTTCATTCGTGAGCCGTTTAGTGTTTATATTTTTGCAATTTCCCATTGCAGCCTTTGTATGGCTTAAGGGTTCTGGGTTTCAGGTTCACAAGATGCACGGTACTTTCGCAGATGTGTTTTGGATCATGCTCGGACCGTGGTGACTCAGTTTCGATCCTCGTCTGTATGCCGTTGCCCGCTTCTCCCGCATTATGGTCTTTTGCCGTCGTCTGTTTCTGAATTTCGGGTTTGGCACTGTAGTTTGCTTCTGTTGTATTAGAAATGGCCCTTTACTTATTGTTCCGTGGGTTGAGAGTGTTTCATCACACACGTTTAGGGTTTAGCCCTTTTGCCATAGCCGGTTCCTTGTCGGGTTTAGGGCAATCTGCTTTTTCGGTTTGTCGTATGACTCCTGTTCCCTGAGTGCCCCCGGGTTGCCACCCCTCACACACTGCAGGAGTGAAGTTTCTCAGTGTTCCGTTCCCTTTCGGGTGCATCGTCGGCCACTCCTGGTAAGCACGCTTCATCCCTGACCCGCTTAGGGTTTTATGATGTTTTATTTTTTTGCAATTTCCCACTGCAGCATTGCAGGGTGCAAACTGCTAGTTTCCATTCCGTTTTGGGTGCAGGCTTCGTATGGCTTTGCCATTCTTCACCTATTCAAGAAGAGTTCTGGGTTTCAGGTTCACAAGATGAACGGTACTTCAAGAGATTTGCTTTGAATCATGCTCGGACCGTCGATCCTTGCCTATATGCCGCTGCCCACTTCTCACGCATTATGGTCTTTTGCCGTCGGCAATTTCGCAAGTTCGAGTTTGGCACTGTAGCTTGTTTCTTCTGTATGAGAAATGGCCCTTTACTTATTGCTCCGTTGGTTGAGAGTGTTTCATCACTCACACGTTTAGGGTTTATTTAGTCTTTTGCCATCGCCGGTTCCTTTGCGTGTTTGGGGTCATCTGCTTTTCGGTTTCTCGTGTGACCTGCTCCCTGACTGCCCTCGGGTTGCCACCCCTCACACACTGCAGGGGTGAAGTTTCGCAGCGTTCCGTTCCCTTTTGTGTGCATCGTTTGCCGCCGTAGCCATTCCTATCGAAATGAATAAACAGCGGCCGGGGTTGCTTTCAATGTGTCCATGTAGGTGCTGATGCAGTTAGCCAGGTAGTGCACAGCTGTATGGAGCAGCTCCTCTTCTTTGCAGATCTTTGCAGGTAGTGGCATTTGCGGAGCTGGCCCAGAAGCTTGCGGACCCACGGACCGAGGCCGGCAGTGTGCCACGCAGCGCACGAGACCCAGTCGCAAGAGACCTAGTGAATTAGCGTGCACCCCTTGGCGATTGACATGCAGGTCCTCGCCGGCAGTGTGGTTTACGAAGATCTCAACACGGAGAAGGTCTTCACTTTGCTACTGCGTCCGAATCGTTATGGATCGGAGCCATAGGTCGGAGAGCTGGCTGAAGACCTTGCGTCCAAAATGACGGAGAAACTCCAGGCTGAGTCCTGATCTACCGGTACCAGTGCAGGCATTCTTGCATGGATCCTGAGAGGAACCCGCTGAGAGCCCAAAAGTGTTGCAAACTCAGCTCAAAAAACAGCCAGCCTCTCAGGGCGGTGTCGGCATGCAGCCCGGAGCCAAACACCTCCATCCAGATTTTCCGGTGCAGGTTTGCTGAAGCTTTGGGCATCCTCTTCCAGCAAGGCCGGCTTGCAAAGACTCCTCCGCTCTCTGCCCGTTTCAAGCTTCTGGACTCTTTTTTCAGTGCATTGAAATTGAACTGGGTCATAGGTAGGTTTGTCCTGCCAAGGCTTGACACTAGTCGCACAGACGGTTTCCGTCGGCCCAGGCCAGGAGAACTCTGAGGACCGCCTGTCGGGGTTTGGCGCTTGAAAGCTCGAGAGATTCGCTTGGCCGAAAACGAACTGTTGAAGGTGCGGCATGATGCTGTGTTGCTGGGAGTCATCATGTCATTCGCCCAGAAACGAGACATGGTGGGAAGCAGGAGGACAGGTTCATATAGGCTGCTATCTGTCCCTGGACCGCATCAGAAGCGCTCGGTTCAGGTGTTACCGAATCATGCTGGCCGGATCCTGCACGTAAGCTCCGTTCTACCTGCTACTTGCATGCTGCATTTTATGGAAACTGCAGCAGGATGCAAGTGGTTGAAGTTGACTTGTCATGGCATTCGAGTGTTGTCGAGCGGTTCTGACATGCTGAAACATGTTTCGGTGCTGCGGGTCTAGCTTTCATGGATCGTGCCAATGTCTGGCTGCTCGTGGGCATTAGCTCCCTGGCTGTCGGGCTGCTCTTATGGCGACGTGGCAGTTCTCGGAGCTGTACTACGCGCGAGGCGGTGACGGGTGTCAAGACATGAACAGTGGTGAGGGGTAGACTAGTGCTGACCCACGCCTGGTCTTCCAGGTGCCCGCACGTCCTTCAGAAAACGGTGCTGACAAGAAGTTGCCAGCACATGCTGTTGTCGCGTGGCCGTTGAATTTTTCTTGCTCTTGGCATGCATGATTTATTTAGTGTTTATGGTTTTTATGGTTGAGGGTTTTTTAGGTGAGCTTGTGTACTCACTCTATGGTTACCTGGGGTCCACATGATGCCATGCAAAGCACAGATAGCCACGGCTCTGGTGAGGATCTTATGCTGAAGTTGCCAAAGTTCCGATCGTTGACACTGCCGTGCGTCGTGCGATCAGATCATCCAGTTCGGAAGTCTCAAAAGGAATTCCGCATGGAGCAGGATTATGGGATAGCTTGTTCAACTCCACCCTTTGCTTGGTCTTTTGAAAAGCCGTGTTGCGACACGGTGGAAGCATAGCATCTGCCATTAATTAGCACTATGACACAACCTCACCTAGCCCAGACCGATCCAAAAGCCTGCAAGTGTGTGGAACCAGAATCTCGACCCCAGCTGCTTCGGTGTATTATGAGGTCATTATGCTCCGGCTTTTTGCAGCCCGACAGATTATCGTTTTGCTACTTCGTTTTGTGATTTCGCTTTGTATTTCCGACCATGTTCGACTGCTGTTTTGGGTGCCCAGTGTGGGAGAGGGTCTTTGCCGCTTGCGAGGAGTGTAGCAATTCGGAACTTGCAAGCCCGGCGCCGCTCTGTTCAGTCCATGATGCAGGTTCGAAAGCCAACTTTGCAGAGTTCTACAGGCCTGACGGCCGAAGCTTTGATAGCTTGGATCGATACTCTGACCAAAACTGATACCTTCGCCATTCCAACATTGCTGGCTCCCCAGCTGCACTTGTGCTCATTTTTTTCTCACAGTGTGATGTTCTGCTTCTTTTGTGCACTCTCGGCCGCCCAGTTTTGGTCAGGATTGGGTGGAGCAATTGGCGACGGAGGATGGGCTGCATCTGATGCGAGCTGACCCAAATTTCGACAGTCCATGGCAGGAAAAGCATGTGGAGCATCTGGCACGCTGCCTGACAGTGCTGCAGCAGCTTATCGCACCAGGCCACATCGCTCGAGCCGTTGTTGCACGTTTACACATTTTGTTGTCCAGCATTGATCGGATCCTTTGTTCATCAGGCCATGAATTGGCTGCCAGAGCTGTAGAAGCTGGAGTGAAGGCGAGCCACCTCGAACTTGATAGGTTGGGCGCCGCAAGCCAGCAGTGTCAAAAGAAATAGCATAGCCTCACGGCTTTCGTAAGTCTCGGCCACCCCTTTTGCAGATCTTGTTTTCAGTATCATCCCTGTGAGTGTAGTGAACATCACTGGGCATACCTTCCCTAAAGGTCTCTTGAGCTCTTGATCGTGATTCTTAAGGGCAGCAGACGGCACAGCGGCCCGCCGGCAACAGTTGGAGTGGTGGATTTGGCGATGCGCACATCGCAAGGCCACTTGTTATGACAGAGAGCAATAGTTTTGCATGGGTTCATTTTCAATGCCATGCCATGTGCCTTTTCCAAACAACATGCTCGGCAACATGCCCAGCTTCGCGAGGAGCTCTGGATGGTGTTGTGTCCCGCACAGCCTACCAGCGCTGCTGCCGACTGCTGCATTTCATAGCACAAGGGACACTCAGCAAAGACCTGCTCATCGCTGCTGGTGGTCACGACATGATACTGGCCAAAGCCTTATTGACGGCACAGCTTTATTGCTTCAACATGCACGGAGACATGCTTTTGCTCATGCAAGCGCTTTCAGGAACTCATGCGAGTTTTCGAAGATGATCCTGGAGTCATGCTGGAGGGCTGCAGTTGCCTCCTTTGCCTGGTACCCAACTCCAGCTTGGATGCAGAAAAGGCTGCCGAGTTGATGATTCGCTGTTTGCAGAAGTTTCCCACGAAGCTTGGCACATCCAGGGTCACTGACCGAAGAGTCGCTTTGGCAGTTAAAGTCTTCAAGCCGCGTTATCAACTGCCGCCTCGAAGCCATGAGGCGGACTGGGTTGGCAGACACACTGCCTTCTTGATGTGAACGTCGCTGAAATTTCCGTGAAGCATGTTGCCTTCGAGCGAAGCTGATCGCCTTTAAGACCCAATTGAAATTTCAGAAGTCGAAGCTACCTCGTGACACGTTTTGAAACCCGGCCTTTTCTCGGAGCTTGTGTGCATGGCCGCTGGACGGTGCTGACCGAGGAACGGAGAAGTCCAGTGGCGTGCGCTGGTCACGCTCCATGGGTTGAGAGGCTGGGAGGCTTTCCGCTCAGCAGAGGTTGCACGCCTGGCAATGGCCGCCTTCGAGCAGCATCCCCGCAGCTTCGCGAAGCAAGGTCTGTTGTTGTATGATATGTATGATGTCTTGCGTAAAAAATTGCGGTCATAGCGAGTGAGGCTTTGATGTGGTCGTGGAGTGGGTTGCCAAGGCTCGCTGCCGTTTGCCGGCAGTCAAGCTGCAAAGCCCAACCTTGTGCAAGGTTCTTTGCCGTTTGGCACCTCGTGCTCTCAAGACGGCAGAATCCAAATGGCTGAAGCGCTGTTCCGGCCTGTTGGTGGCCCCTTCAATTGCACCTCGTCGTTTCAGTCGAGCTCTCTTCAGTGCCAGGCTTCAAAGATGCACCTCACAATTTGCGCAAGAGCAACAAGCAGGCGCGCTGAATGACGCACGCATCAAGTTACTGTCTGGCTGGAGCTCTGGCACACCCATTGAATTGCAGCCAGCTCATAGCAACAACCGCTGCTCGCCAGGCCGAGCTTTCAGTGACGGAGCTGTTTCGCAAGATCGGGAGCTAGAAGAAACGCCGCGAGACTTTGGTAGTTCTGCTCCTGTGTGCTGGCAGCAGTCCTTGAGAGAGTGCCGTAGGATTCCAAATTACTGCGAGATTAAGCACATTGATTTCTGCATATTTCTGCAATGAAGTAAACTGACATTTGTAGCCCAAGACGGGTCTAAGCAAATTGACACATGTGGGTACGGGTTTTAGGGTTTCTAGGGTAGGGTTTTACCCAGACGTGCTGCTACGTTTGAAGCTGCAGGGCACGGTCCCGAGAAGCTTCCACCTGCGGAACAGACTACTTGCTTGGAGCTTTCAGCTTGGTTTAACTAGCGGCGACGGAACTCAGATCGATTCAGGCTTGCGGGTTTGATTTGAAGGGGTTTGTTTGTTGTGGGCATATTTGGCACGAATAGACATGGCTCGGCAATTCGCACAACCACAACAAACTGCAGCAGCAAGCGGAAAATCGCAAAACCGTGGTTGGTTGGTCTTCGGTTGGTCGATAGCCGGAAGGTGGTGTCCAGGGATGCTCATCGTTTGCCATCTGATCTTCCTGCGGCTGGCACGAAAGGCAGCTTTTTAGCTGGCCCTGTGTGCGGTTCCATTGCGNGGGTGGGGGGTGCCTCGCGGTTGACCGTGTTGGAGTGCCTTCCAGCGACCTGGGGACGGCTAGTGTGGACCTCTTTCTTGGCAGCGCCCTTTGGGGAAGCAATTCCATGGCCGACCCTTGGGGGGGAGCCCTCTGGTTTGGCTTCCATGGCCCGTCCATGATCGAGAGCGCCGAGAGGCCGGACACACGACCCAGAACCAGCGAGGATGAGCGAGGCTTCACGGTGAGTGAGCTTGGCATGCCTCTCGAGGGCATCTTGGTCATGCTTCGGCAGGCACCACTGGGCCCGGTGGTTTTCTTCGTGGTTTGGGTGGTCAAAGACAAGTTTCCATCATCGCCAATGACTCACCGCCAATACTAGCAACTGAACAAATTTTTTGACCAGCAGCAGGACGAGCGCCACAACACACCAATAAACCACACATCAACACAACCGACACCAACCCCGCCAGAACACAATTCACCAAACGACCCCGATACCAAAAACCGCGCACAAACACACACACACACACGCATAAACACACAACGAACACTACACCATGGACTGCACGGGTGTCACCGACTTTTCCAATGCAGCCAGTGCGATGTTGTGCTTGCACAGGGTTGTGTCATGCTGTTGAGTTGGTGGCTCTGGAGGTGGTGGTTGTTGGGTTAATTGTGTTGCCGTTGCTTAACCGTTTGTTTGCGGAGTCGTTCCGTGCGCCGATCCAACCCACCGACCGTTCGTGGAGTGTCTTCATTAATTGTGATGCCGGATGTTTGGGGATATTGTCAGTGCTTGTTCGCAGTGTTGACAGTGTTGGAGGTGCGGTCACGATGGTGTGATTCACGAGGTTGTTTGGAGTTCTGGCTCAGTCCGTGATGTTGGTCGTGATGGGATGCTGTTCATGCTTGCTGCTGTGTGTCGTGATTCCGGATGTGTTGACAGAATGGTTTTGCTCATCGGGTTGGTGATCTTGCTGCAGTGTTGGGTGATGTTGCTGAGTCGGTGGCGTGGGAGGCATTTTACCTGTTCGTGACATGTTGTGGATAGCGGATGGCGCTACACCCGAACGTACTTGCAATCTTGAGTGGTGTGCTTGTGGAATTCTTTGTCCGTGATGATAGCTGTCTTGCTTGGGATGCTGTGTGTTTGTGCATCCACGACAGTCTGCACCTAACAAAGCCGCAAGCAAGCATCAGGCAACTAACATCCCAACGCAGCCAACCTCATGGATGAGGAACTCCCAAACACACCACCCAAATTTGATCAGAGACAACTCCGCTGATCACGCCATCGCGTCCACACCTCCAGTTATTTCTACTGGCACTTTCTCAACATCGGCCAACGTCGCCCCACACAGAAGCAACAAGCATGGGCAGTCACCCCAAACATGTCTAAATTATCTCCACGAGCATCCACACCCCACCCCACCCCAAAATCGTGAACAGCAGCAGCAACAACAACAACCACCACCAACAACAACAACAACAACAGCAGAAGCCACGCTGTCAACACACCCAACGTCACCCGACACAACAGCAAGTATAGACAACGGCCCCAACACGACCGACAATCACGGACGAAGAATCCACAAACACACCACCCAAACTAACAACACCCAACAACTCTCGAGCCACGCTTCCACTGTCAAGTCGACGAACATCCCCCAAACAAGTTTTAATTGATTGAGACCAGCAGCCTGCACCAAGCAAGCAAGCATCAGGAAACTAATATTCCACATCACGGATGAGAAATTCCACAAACACACCACCCAAACTAGAAACAAGTCTCGGGGTTAGAGACAACCCCGCTGATACTCGGTCAACAACAACCAACAACCAACAGTAAGAACGACGCCAGCAACTATGACAACAAACAACAGAAGCCACGCCGTCAACACACCCAATATCACCCGACATAACTAACAACAGCAAGCATAGAAAACGACCCGTCACGGCCAACACACCACCCAAACAAACCGACGAACATCTCCCAAGCAAGCTTTTAGTTGTTGAGACTAGCAGCCTGCACCAAGCAAGCAAGCATCAGGCAACTAACTAACATCCCAAGGTAGCCAACATCACGTATGAGGAACTCCACAAACACCACCCAAACGAGAAACCACTCTCGGCATTATTAGAGACAGCCCCGCCGATATTCGGTCAACATGGGCCAACGTCGCCCCACACAGAAGTAACCAACAAGCATGGGCAGTCACCTCAAACATGTCTAAGTTTCCTCCACGAGCATCCACACCCCACCCCACCCCACCCCAAAATCGTGAACAGCAACAACAACCAACAACAAACAAAACAGCAGCAACAACAAACGCAAAAAAGAAGCCACACCGTCAACACGCCCAACCAACCAACAACATCAGCCAACACCGCGCATAGACAACGGCCCAACGCGACCATCACGGACGAAGAATCGACAAACATGCCACCCAAACTTGCAACATCCAGCTCCCCACCACCAGCGTGGTGAAGTCCCCAGTTTAGGGTTAGGTTAGGGTTTTTTAGGGTTTCAGGGTTTTAGGGTTTTTTAGGGTTTTGTTAGGGTAGGGTGGGTTTAGGGTTTTTAAGGGTTAGTTAGGGTTTAAGGGTGTAGGGTTAGGGTGGTTTAGGGGTTTAGGGGGGTTTATAGGGTTTTTATAGGGTGGGTCCCTAAACCCGGTTTAGGGTTAGGGGTTTTTTAGGGTTGTTAGGGTTTTATTAGGGTTTATTTAGGGTTAGGGTTAGGGGTTTATTTAGGGTTTTAGGGTTTTAGGGTTAGGGGTTTAGGGTTTAGGGGGGGTTTAGGGTTTTTTGGGGTTTATAGGGTTTAGGGGTTTAGGGTTGGTTTAGGGTTTAGGGTTTAGGGTTTAGGGTTTAGGGTTTAGGGTTTTAGGGTTTAGGGTTTAGGGTTTAGGGTTTAGGGTTTAGGGTTTAGGGTTTAGGGTTTAAGGGTTTAGGGTTTAGGGTTTAGGGTTTAGGGTTTAGGGTTTAGGGTTTAGGGTTTAGGNGGCACAGCTAATGTCGACGGCGAATCCCCGCTGCTGAGCGACATCCTTGCAGACTCCTCCCTGGAGCCGCCCCTGGCAAGCCGCCTGCCCTAAGTAATGTAGTATGCAGTCGGCCTGGTTTGGGCCTGCACTGGGACCGCTAGCCTTTGGGACGCCGGTAAAAAGGTGTGTGTGTTAAAAAAAAAACCGGTCCCGAAGGTGGCTATACCGGGCCCCGAGA
Source organism: Symbiodinium sp. clade A Y106 (assembly GCA_003297005.1). NCBI lineage: Eukaryota > Dinophyceae > Suessiales > Symbiodiniaceae > Symbiodinium > Symbiodinium sp. clade A. The sequence goes on along the minus strand of BGNK01002964.1, from coordinate 69,589 downwards.
AGCGTTAGGAAGTTATATCGGAGGCAGCCACAAAAGCAATTCTTGAAAATGTTCTGTCATTGACACGGGCGAATGCACAGCATAATTACCATGCGGGAATGGATATTCCGTTGGCTTGGAAGTGTATGTCGTTAGGAGTTTCGGGGACTAGTATAACCAACATCCAATGCACTACCTTCGGGGGGCTGTGCTCCAATCGCTGTTCGTGTCCACCTAAAACCATGCGTTCACTTGAGGCTTCACTGCCAAATGTGCTTGCTGTCTGTATCTATTTATGACGACTTATCACTAGAGAAGGGCTTGATTTAGTCCATTGTTTCGGGTATATTTCGAATCCGTTGCACATGCGTTTAGATTGGGGAAGAGCGAACTTAGGCGTGACTTTCGTTATGTTGCGTTCAGAAGGGGGAAAGCCGCCAGGCATGACATGGGCGTGACATAAGCGTTTGCCTGTAGCGGGCTTGTGCACAGGGACCGTGCTACTTCGGAGGTCGGCAAATTTCAAAACAGTTGGGTGGTTGAGGAAAAACGGCACGTTGCAATGCATGTTGCACGAGGAAAACATACCGGCCAACGGCAGGGGCTGCGGCCGCTGGTTCTGGGACATCTGGGGTATATACATGACATGCGTGCGCACAGATGCCTAATCATTGTTTGACTTAGGCAGTTGGGGACCCTTCTTTTATGGGTTTCTCAGCTGTGCAGCTGCTGGGTCCGAGGGCGCAGAAATTGCTGGCAGCACTTGTGGTTGTTGTCGAATTCCTTTGCGGGTGATTGGAGTCTGAGTGAATGATAAAGTGTTGCGCGACAACTTTTTAACCGGAACTTGGCACGGTGCTGCTGACAAGCGGGTTTGCTTGCGAGTGGTTTGCCGTCAAATAAATGTTTCACATCGACGGCCGGGTCGAGTCAAGGTACACCCAATTCTGCACCAACACTTTGTGTTTCGCACAACGTACCATGTCGCGACTTATGCCCGATGAACGTACTGCAAGGTCGTGGCGGATTTCGATATGTCCACGGACGATGCATGCCGCATGCATGACCAATCTTTGGACAGCATCTTGCTCGCAGCAAGTTGGTCAGAAGTATGTGGACATCGTGACAGTGATGTGGTTGGTCACGGCCTTTGAGAATGTCTGAATCTTGCAGTACGCGCTGCTTCTAGACCGTGGTGAGAACTCTGAGCTGAGGCCCTGAACCCGCGGGCGAAGTTTCGGAAGCTTTGCCAATCGGAACCACTAGATCCATGGAATCGGCGCAAGACCTGAAGCTCTTGCCTTTGGTAAATATGCTGGCCCTGCTTGACATGTCATGTAGCCGTATCATGCACGCTGTTTCCAAGCAGGTTGGACTGCGTCACAGCCTGGTTCAATTTCTTGCCCGCCGTGGTTATCATCCTCAACGTCTTGGCCATAGGGATCAGTCTCGACTTTCATCGTGCCCTAGCCGCACTGTGGCGCCTAAGCTACTAAGTATTAAGTAGTAACTAGTCACCCTTCACCACGGATTAGTCATTGCTAGCAAGCTGCTGGTAACTAGCTGGTGCGAGGTAACTAACTAGCAATCAGTAGGTAGTAGTGACAGTTGACGGCGAATGTGTTTGCACATCCATGATCATTTCTTCATAATTATAGCAGTCGAACTGTGGAATCTGAGGTGGGCACATTGTTTGGCAGATTTTGGAATACCTGTTCGCGCCTTGACTACTTGATAGAGTGCCAGTCTGTAACCCGCCGCCGTGCTTTGGTGGAACCGCTAACCAACCTGTCGCCATGATCAGGGCGGGGCACAATAATTCAACTTCCGAAACAATTCGTTGCCCGCCTAAGACCAAGGTTCTGTGTGCATCAGCCATCCGACAACATGTAGCTTCGTGCGGTCCCTCCGACAGTGTGCTGTAAGCCGTAAAGTTTTTGCTTGCCCACCATACCCACTCACCATCATAAGCCAAAACCATCAAACGCAAGCATTTGCCGAAGGTCTGAGCTGGTTCTGGGTTGCGAGCTTCGTGAACAAAACCTAAAAAACAACCTAAAACGGATTAGGCACTGTTCCTGCAGCCATCAACCCTGCACAGTCCCTCAACCCTGTTACGCTGTCTGGCAAGTAGTTGGAACCAAGCTGGGCTTTGGGGTTCATCAGTAAGGGACAGGAACTGCCGGCTCGGTGTACTTCCTGCGCAGGTATCGTTTGTAGTTCGTTATTCTTGCTGCAACTGGTCAGGTAGTTTTCTATTCGCTGGAGTTTATCGTCAAGGCCGAGAGATCTGCAACTTTTGCTCGCGTTACGCACTCCCACCATGCCTTCGCTTGATTCAGGTCCGAACTTATGGGTGCCATTGGTATTGGTGTGGGCCAGAGCGTATGTGGAATTATTTCGATTGGCTTTGCTTGGCAATGATGTATGCGGCTTGCCTATTGGTGATGGCCTGGTGAGAGTTGACACACACGACACTACGCAGAGCGTCAAAATAGTTTTGCGTGGGACATACAAGTTGCAATTCAGAAAGCCTTTCATTCACACGTTGAGGTGGATTTGATTCTCACCACCGTGCTTGCACTGGAAGGGCGTGTCGGTGCAGACGCGCCGGAGGCAGATGCTGCAGTGCATGTGAGGTTTGCGAACCCTGTTGGGCGCAGGCTTTTTCCAATTTGGCCCTGGTGAAGATATTTCGTTTGGCACGCCTCGCACGGTTGATTCGGGCGTTGCGATTCAGGGCATTCAAAGAGTTGAAGTTGCGCCTCGGCAAGCAGAGCGAGTGTATACAAGCAGGCATGCAAACAATTTACGTACTGGCTGTTTTCAGGATTGTGCTGGGTGTATTTGCTGGCCTGCGTGTGATCGGTTGGGCGATAGTGTTGCTCATCGCCGTGATTTATGCAATCGGGGTTGTGCTGCGCAGCTGGATTGCAAGAAGCAAGACGCACCTTATCGATGGTGGCAAATGCCGCTATTCCTGGGTGTCCGAGGCAGCTTTCTTGGCGATGATCCCGAGCAGCAGGCTGTGGGAGATCGCTTTCGTGTGTAGGACCTTGCGCAAGAGTCTTGTGCAGGAGTTCAGGACAGTCTTGGCTTCCATGTTCACCTGTCCCAATCCCAGTGTCGGGAGAGCATGTCGCGATCCAGCTGGGCATGCCATGTCAAAGCCGATCGTGAAGAGCCGGCCGACATGCTTGCCAGAACTTGTGTCTTCGGGGAGTCTTGTTTACGGCGGCCACTGCAACTCTTAATGCTGCTGCTAAGGCTTCAGATGCTTCACAGATGGATGCACAGCGCTTGATGGGACACCTCTCTCTGAAAGATTGCGTGCCGAGTATGGTCCTGTCTTCATGGTCTGTGCCTGAGCCGTGACTTGAGCCCGATGTAGCGCGGAATGTTGGCCTGAGAAACTGATAAGATTGGGTACATATTCATCATCATGCTCATTACGGTGGGCGTCTTCAACTTAATTATGGCCGTCTTTATTGAGCATCTCAGCTCCAGATCATGCCTGCGGGCCAGTGACCAACACTCCAATCCATGGCGGAGTGATGTGATGTTTGTTGGGTGGACTTCAGGAACGTCATGAGCTCACAATTCACTCGGAAACAGAACGAGATCTCCGAAACGGCTCTACAGATGGAGCTGAACATCAAGGAAAGCGTTGGGCTGAAACTTCGCTGGTTGCCTCGCAAAAAGTCCAGGTAGGAGCTGGCAAGCTGCATGCATGCATCACACATAGCGTTTTGTGGCAAGGACCGCATCATTCGCAAGCTTGGCTTGCGGAGGCACAGCTACCATGAATCAGCTGATTTGAAGACACGATCAGAAGGGATGGACTGGGTATTGCAGGTGACCCGGCCTGATTCTTCCAAGTGCGTTGCCGCTGCTGAATGTTTCGATGCTCTGAGGCTGGAGGCCGGAACATATCGCGGGAGGAGTTTGCCTCCTGGTTCGAGGATGTCGACTTCGTTCGCGTGCTGGATGATGCCGGGCCTCGGATCACTGGAACTGCCGGCCGCGCGCACCTTTTCACACCGTCGCTGCCAGGCGAGCATTGACGCGTCTGGCAGGGTTGGTCTCTTTGATGTGCTGGACGCCGATGCAGGTGGAGAGTTAAGCGTGGACGAGCCCCGTGGCAGCATGCGGCAGCTTGAGCCTTCTTCCAGGCTGTCCCGTCAAGAGCTCCTATTCGCGTTAAGGCTCGTCACCGGTCTGATGAGTCTGCGTGGGCCTGTTACAAAAGGAGATGCAACTTGCCACCGAAAGCATGCCAGGGCCAATCCAACTTTACCCCAACATCGAGTGCAGTGGGTCTGAGGTTATCGGCATTCATCTGAAAGTCCGCTATTTGGTGAGTCTGCTACTCGATCAAACGTAGCAAAAGTCGCCATGACTGCAATAATCGTAGATGTTGCCCTGTCATATCCTTTGACGAAGACAAGGATTGAATGTTCTCAGACAGAAGCTGGTCTCGTGAAGAAGACGGAACATGCCGCCGGCTGAAACGTTTCGTTCAGCGGACGGACGGTAGCATGGGAGATGGCCGCGGAGGGAAGCTTGCTGCTGTGCTCCGAAGTGGCGGGGTGCCCACGAAGTGGTGCCACCCCCTTGGATTCGAGCATAGTCGGGCCGTCGTTTGCAGCACAGACATATTCTTGCACAGATTGTTGGCTCGCAACTTGCTGTGCAAGAGGAGCAGCACACAAAAAGGATAAATTTGATGCTGCCACTTGGTGCCCAACAGAAGACCACGATGTCCCAGATCCTCTGTCTTATGTCAAGACAAATCTACCCGACCCTTTAGAAACCGTGGCTGTCCGAATCTTTTCACTCCACATCACTCCAGGCAAGCCCTCCGGCGCGTCTCAGATTCGATTTCGTGGTGTCGACGAGTTTAAACGTGGCGTCTTATATACGGTGTCTTCATTCAGGAGGGTGGTGGTTTTCATTGGTTAGGGATCTCGACGGCCTTCGGCCCTGGAGTCGCCTCCCTTAACTCGGGAACCAGCTACAGTAGCTTTAGGATCAGTTGAAGGTTTGGATTTGGATGTACTGCGCAGCATCTTCTGGCAAAAGCTTTCTGGTCCAAAAATGCCAGCATGACAAAAGCCCTTTGCCGAGCCTGCGTTCATGGACTCCGGTGGTCCATTGGCTTCAGAGATCCAGCGCCTCCTCCAAGATGAGCCAATGTTTGATTTTCTGTGCGAACGGACGTTCAGCAACCACTCAGATCAGGGCGTGGTTACGCTGCGCAAAGTCGCTCCCATGGTTCAGGGCATACTCCAGTCTGCAGGCCAGTCCGTTTCATCAACTGAACTCTACAGCGTCTGGACGGAGCACTGCGATCCTGATATGCATCAGATGGCTTTGTCTCACTTTAAGAACTTTTTGCGTGCCCTCCTCCAGAACTATGTGCAGGATGGTGGTAAGCGCCGCGGTGAGCCCCAGCCAAGACCTGTTGTAACCCAGGCAAGCGCCAGTGGCACTTGGTCCAGAGTAGCCTTGGCAAAAGAAGAGCCAGCAGAGCAAGCTGAGCCAAAACAAAGGCCGACGGATCCACAGGCAACGGAGTTGAAGTCTCAGGCCTTTCAGGCAGTTGAGGCACATCCTCGAGGTCAGGTGGTTCAGGGAAGCAGTCCGTCCTCTCATCCAGCGGGCCCTAGCCGCGGTCTTGGCCGCCCCCTCTCCGCTGAAGCGAGGGCAGGGGTGCGAGCCGAGGTGCGGGCGGAACGCGAGGCCAAAGCCAAGGCCACGCCCGCTTTGGGAACTTCCTCCCGGGGACGGGCGCAGTCCCAGCCCAAGCCCAAGCGAGCTGCAGCAGCCGCAGCTGCGGCTTCGGCTTCGGGCTCCACTCCGTCGCTCCAAAGCCGCTCAGGTCGGTCACGGACGCTGCCGGAGCCGCCGCGGGATGAGTTGGCGAAGGCCTTCGAGGAGCTGCCACAAGCGGCTGCGGATTTGCTGCCTGACGAAGGAGGAGGAGCAGGAGCTTCGGGTCTTCATGTGACGACAGGGTCGGGCATTTTCACATCAATGAAGGAGGCACTGAAAGAAATGGAGAAGCTAAAGGTCGAGCTTTCCGAGACTCTGTATTCGGATCCCAATTTCGGACCTGGAGTGCACGATGCCTCTGCCACCTTGCCAAGCTCTCCTTCACCTGGGGCTCCATCTTTCAGGGACGTGGTCTGGTTGAGGCCCCGTGAGGTTTGGGAATCCCATTCCTTCTGTGGCGAGCTGGCCGACGTGAAACTGGGCAGCTTTGCTGATGCATGGTTTCTGGGGGCACTTTGCTCCTTGTCGTTGCGGGAGCACGTGCTGTTTGGAGACCCGTCCGGGCACCAGGAGCCTCTGGGCGTCTATCCCCGGCTTTTCTGGGACCCCGAGCTCCGAAGGCGTGGCATCTATTGCTTCCGCTTCTCGAAGCATGGCTCCTGGTTTTACGTCCTAGTCGACGACCGGCTGCCGTTTCGGCAAAAGGAGCCGCTCTTCAGCCGAACCCATGGGTTGGATAAGGTGCCCCAGATCTGGGCCGCATTGATAGAAAAGGCATACGCAAAGCTTCATGGCTCCTACTTTGCGCTGTCACTGGGCTTTGTGGACGATGCTTTAGAGGATTTGACCTCTTGGCCAACGGAAAAAATCCAAACTTCAAAGTTTGCAGCCAAGTTAGATGCCGATGGGGCTGCGGATGAACAGGTCCTGCCAGCCGACAAGGATCCCAGTGAACTTTGGCAGATGCTTTTGCAGGAGATAGCCAGTGGGGCCTCGTTGCTTTGCTTGCGGGCGGATTCGGGCAGCACCTTGTCGGAGATGGTCCAAGTTGACCCACGTTTACTAGACGATGCCAAGAAGGAAGCGGACCCGGGACCCTTCTGCACTGGGGTGCACCGGAACTGGCCATACCCTTTGCTGGCACTGCGAGAGGTGGAGTCAGAGTCTGAAGGCTTGCACCTGGCGCGCTTGAGATCTTTCACTTCCGGCCGTTGGTGTGGAGCATGGAGTGACCAGGATTCGGCGTGGAGTCAAGCTGGCGAACTCGCCGAACAACTGCAAATCGAAGGCTTTGCAGAGTTTCTGCCAGCTTGTGGGCTCCGAGTTGGCGGCGCGTCTGGTGCGCACAGGCCCGTGCTGCGCCCACAGATGCCGTTGCAGCACTTCAACCGTGATCCGGCCGAGTTGCACGATGGAACTTTCGTCATGGGATTCCAAGACTGGCTGCAAGTCTTCAGCCACGTGCTCCTGCAACAGTCGTTTCTTAATGAGGATGACTGGCAGACGCGGCGGTTGCAGGGGCAGTGGAAGCATGACACCTGTGGTGGTACGCCAATTCCAGTGATACAGCCTGTCCTTGCAACTCCGGAAAGTTGGGGTCGGAACCCACAGTGTCGAATCACCCTTCATGATACAGATGCCGAGCTGTGCGTCACCCTACATCAGCAAGACGCACGGCTGCTGTCCGACTCACGTTATTCTTCCTTTCCGTTCGAGGAGAAGTTGCGACAGATTTTCGTGTGTGTCATGTGGCTAAACCATCCCGACGAGCGATTAACCGTCTTCGACAAGAAGCGAATTGTGCGCCACAACGCGGTCAGCGCTGCAAGCCTCCTGAGTAGGAGAAGATCAGTTTCTCTGAAAACTCGCCTGACTGGGCCGGGAAGCTATGCCATAATCCCTTCGATATGGGAACCTGACCTGGGCGAAACGGTGCCTCGGCTGCAGGGATGCATGCAAAACTCAAGCGGCTAGATCTTTATCTCGGTTGTGCGCCAGCCTATGATGAAACTAAGTTGCCGTTCGTCTTGCTGGTCCGCCTGAAGTGTGCCTCGAATCACTTCGCCCTTCAAGCCTCAGCTGACCGGGGATGGTGTTTGGAAAAGTATGTGCCGCCGTGAAGCCCGAACACATTGTAGCTTTGGCATCGCCAACGACTGCAGTCAAGTAGTGGAACATACAATGCCACGAGAACACTATCTAGTACAGACCAGACAGGCCCAGCCGAAATTGCGGAGCCAAAGTGTCATCACGCTCTTTCCCTTTTCCTCGACATATGGCATAGGCATCATAGGCCGTTTCAAGCCGACAAAGTTAGGCGATGTTGAGAGGACCTTTCCTCCCCCAAAGCTACTGCAATCTCCACGAATGACGGGCTTCCTCGTTTTCGGCGGTGGCCGTTTGGAAGTCTGACTGCGCAAATCGAGCTCACAAACGGATTTGGCTCAAAGGGTTCGTCCCTGTTGATAGCTTTTTTTCACCGGCGTTCCGCAGGAACCCCCATGTCGGATGCCGATGTGTCACCTGATCCACAACCGGAGGATCGCCCAACTGCACGTGACCACCCGAAGGGTTATGCGTCTTGCCATGCCATGGGGATATGTTCTACTTCTGGGAACTAAACATTGAGGTGAAGAGACATTTAGGCTTGAGTTGTTTCGTGCTGAGGTTGGTTTCGTTTACGAAGATGTCTTCAAAGAGCTCTACACTGGCACATCAACTGCCTCAGCGGATCCAGCGGAGGATAAGGAGGAAGAGGCAGAAGCCGGTGTCAACCTCAGATGTGAAGCAAGCGCTCCAGTCACTTAGAAGTCGTGGTCTGTCAGCCAGCTGGTCATCATAAGCCCCGTTTCCAGCAATTGATGACTTGGTGCTTGCAACTTGGAAAAGGCCTACAACGTAATCCTGAAGAAAGGGCTGCCCAGCAGCAGGGTGCGAGCAAACAAGCTTATGTCAACCCAAGGTGCAAAGACATCCGCCAGTGCCATAGATTCCGAGATCAATCTCAACAAGGACAACCCAAACCAGTCATGCTCGTAACCCTACGCCGCTCCATGCTGAGCTTAGAGCCAAGTGGCAAACCTTCTGGAAGGAAGCTGAGCAGATCAAGGCAATTGGGGACAAAGTCCTGGCTGATGGCGATCACGTGGATCGCGTGCAGGAACTGCTTCGCACGATAAGGCAGGCAGCGCGGGAAGGCGACCAAGACGATTCTTGGATCGCATAGCGGCCCCACAGCGGCCGCACAGCGGCCTCGCGTCTGAGCCCTTGTGAAATTGTGGATTCAGGAAGCAGCAGAGCTGCTGCAGCGCTGGGGCCTGGTAATTCGCGAGCAGTTGCCTGTGCCGGAAAGCAGCTCGTCCTTATCAGCCTTCAACTTCAATTGCACCACGATCACACCAGAAACGCTGGAACCTGCATGCCCCAACCCAGCAGGCAAGTTGAAGCACAGAGTCGACCCGGATGAGATGGTGAGGGAAGGTCTCATCGTACCGCGCGAGTCCCAGGAAGTTGCTCGGAAGCGCGGAAGGGGGGGAGCTCCGAAGCCACCGAGGCGTCGCATGATGGAAGACATGGAGCGGTACTATGAGATCAAAAAGGGACAGATCCCTCAGCACGACAACCTCTTGGCGATCTCGAAGCCCGAGGCCAGCTAGACTCGTACCCGTAGCAGCGCTTCGCGATTGTTGGAAGGATCTCAGCCGAAGTAGCAGCAAGAACAAGCATGAAAAAAAAACGGTGTGTGGTCATGTGATCGTCCAGGAGCCCAATCATTTTAAGATGACGAAGTCCCTCCAGCTGCGTGCAGAGACCAAGCAGGACAGCTGCACGCAGTGACAACTGCCCAAGTGCACGGTCGTTTTCCTGGCATTTCGCAGGTTAAAGCCACCCTCACAGAAGAGCAGAAAAATCTGATCACAGCTGACTTGCAGGCCTGGGAAAGTTGATTGAATAGCTTCATTCTCGCATGCTCGCTCGCCGGCCAATCAAGCTGAGCTTGGCTTGAGACATCGTGCAGGAGAGGTTACGAAAGAGACCTCGTATGCCAGCTGGACTCAATGCCGACCAGAAGGCCAAAAATCGGGAGATTGTCAAGAGGATGCAGATGAAGGCAGGTTTCCCAGCAGTGCCAGGTAACTGTAGCTTTGCTTACGCTCGGCGGAGCCTGAGGTAAACTTCCTCAAGAATCCTCGATTTCTGGCAGATCGGCAAGGGAAGGACAGGGGCGAGCCTTGCCCCTTTTGGCACTGCGCTCAGATCATGGCTGGCCTTTGTTGAATGTGCCCTGGAAATCGGTGTTGTTGCCGGTAGGTTCACGCCAGAAACGATCTTGTTTCGAAATTATGAGATCGGCGGCCTTTATCAGATCCAGGCCTTTCTCGGAGCATCCCTTTCATGATTTCTGGAGTGACTGCTTGGTTCTTTGGTGGTGCGCATCTTGCGTACATGCGCGTGCCGGCAGGTGGACTTCCGCAATTCCACTGGGATCAGTCGACGCTTGCGAGTTCTCCCCTGCAACAACACCGCGTTTTCCGTTAAGGAACTCCGGTACGACAAGGACATGGGAAGAGTGTGGCAAGGGGTCATCGTGACCTCCGCTATCGTGAGTGTGTGGAGGAGCTGAATGCCGAGAGGCCCGAGCTGGTCGGGCTCGATCCTTTAGCGGCGGTGGTTGCGCCGGGGATGGCTGCCCACCTCACGGTGCTTGGAGCTGAGCCATGCACAGGCTGCCACGGCTACGGGAAAGCGGCTTGTTTGCTTAGCTTCCGAGGTCTTTCGCGCCGAACACCCTCAATGACGAGACAGAGTTCCTGACCGTCTGTACAGAGATCGGGGACTACCAATTGCCTCTTTTGGCCAGGAGAGATCAGCCAAAGCTGAAGATCGACGAGCCTGTCAATTGCGGATGCATGCTGGCAGGCGCAGCTCTCCCGGCTCAGAGTGGAGCCAAATCTAGTTGTAACACAAAGCCGTTTGTATACCTGGAACCACGCAAAAATTGTAATATCAATACTAGTGATCATAACAATACCAATAACAAGCATATCAATCATAGTAGTAATAATGTCAATGATACAAATAACAAGAAGCATTAATGTTTGCTTTAGCAACTTTAGCATGATAATAATGAGAAAGTGCTGTTAATAATACCAGCAACAGTAATACTCATACTATGAAGGGTATAGTAATGATTCTAAGAACATCCATAATGATCGAAACTACAGTAATACGAGTACGAAGAATAGCAGGGTATGCTCCAGCTGCAGGCAACAACATCACGGAGCCGGTGAGAATACGAAACCTCGGAGGCGAAGGCGCCTTCCGCTTGATCATCAGTGAAGAGGAGCCGCCAGAGGATTATTGCTCCGGGGTTTTTGTTAAGGACTTCTTTTTTAAGTTACCATACTAGTTACTAGTGACCTATAGTAAATATTGTGGCTTCCTTTTTATGGTAACTTAAATTAAGTTCCTGGACAAGACCCAGGTTACGAATCGTACCCTGGGACCGACTTGACGCTTGTTGTCGGGTCATTTCGTGTCTCCCCGGCCTCCTTCTACTTGGACGCTAACTCCTTCACGGACTTGAGCGTGCGTTTCGAAGCTGATAAAGTCGGACATCACAGGTGTCCCTTATTCGTTGAAGGAGACAACGGTATAAAGACGCCACTCAGCTTAGTTGCCGTGTGTGATGCGGTCCGCCTGGAGCTATGCAGATGGCCCACCCTCAACGAAGAGTTGCCGCCTGCAGCAATCGAAGAGGGTAGCTGCGCTTGGCAACTCGTCCCGTGGCAACTTAATTGGATGCGGCCTGGTACGCAGGTTGGGCACAAGACCAAGCAGTCCATCCAGATTTCAAACGGTGGTTTCATGCCTATGAGAGTCGAATGGGCTTTTGCCCAGCCACCACGTCAGATCCTGGCTCGGCTAGCCGTGGGTTCCATCAATCGCTTGACCGACAAGTTGATCAATGAAATACACGACTGGAGGGTGCATCTGCCCGGCAACCACTTGACGGCGGCCTGTCCATTCAAGGTGGAACCGGCATCCGTAACGATCGAACCGTTTACCACCAGTACCTTCACTTTTTCTTTCGAGGCATTCGGACCTGTGGGGTCACAGTCCGCAGTTTTCGCGTACCTGGTAGCACGCGATTTGCCTGACAGCATGGCCTGTTTGCTACACTACAACCAGCTGGTGGAGCTGCAGGATGAGATGCGGCCAGACGATGACGCGTACTCCAAACATCTCCCCCTTTTCGGAGGCATTGTCAGTCAACCCTTCGACAAGAAGCTGAAGAGCACTGGCTCAACCGACCCACTGGACGTTAAGGTAGCAGATCCAAAGGCAGGGTTTTCGGGTCAAGAGGTCTTTGATCTCAATCTGCCCTGATTTCCGAAGTGACAGGAAGACCCCCAGGTCCCAGGTTGTACGAGTTCCAAGCATGCGCCAAGCATCCCAGCCCCGGAAGGATTGCGCTGTCAGCCGAGTCATTACAGCGGTTTGCCTACAGGGCCAGACTGTGGGGCCAACAATTTCGGCAATGCCTCGTGCGATCGTTCTTCCAGGGGACGTGCTTCCTTTTGTTCCCAGCGTGCGCGAGATCAAGGTCTACAACTCTGGCTCGCACTCATCGTACTTCAGAGTGCGCCTGACATCGACTCTCCATGCAGCCGATGCCAATAAAATTGATCCCCTTTGGATTGTCTCCGTGCCCGAAGTTGGCATGAAACCCGAGGAGCCTCAGCCGATTCCGCATGCAAACCCCGTGCTGGAAGAGATGAGACTGCAAGCTGCCCGGCTGGCCCAGTCTTGGCCGCCACTGCCACCAGAGCCAGGAATCCCGGGAGCATCACAGCTGCCTGGCTACGGAGCTTTGGCATCGTGCGCAGTTGAACCACACGAGGGCCGTATTCCACCCGGAGGTGTTGTGACGATTCGGGTGACCTTGCGAGTTGTGCATGAGTGCGACTTGGATGGACAGCTCGTCATTGATTTGCCACTGGATGGGAAGAGCAGTGAGCCTGCAGCACCAGCTCTCAAGGCACGGTCCTTCAGCCCGAGGCATGTCCTATCATGCAATAGTCAGCATGGCATATAGCACACCATGGGAGAAAAAACAGAAGTAGAGATTATTTCTATCAGAAGGCACTGCGCCGACCGCGCAGGTTGGAATCGCAGCCGCTGTTCGAGCCCCGCGAGCTGAAATGAGGAGCACCTCCATGTTGGACTTCGGCGTTGTGCGAGCCCATTCGAGACACACGCTGAAAGTGGTGCTAAGCAATCCAACGCAACTGCCGATGATGCTGCAACTCCGACAGTTCAAGGCCGAGAGCTTCTCGCAAGATTTTGATTGTTTGATTGTTGGATCGGTTCTTGGCATAGTCAAGTGTATGCAGCGCCTAAGTCGCTGCGGAAAAGGAGGCCATTGTTTGGGGTCGGCCTCCTCCATGGTAGTCACCAATTTAGTTGGGCTTGTAATTGTTCTCCTTGCCCGTGTGCCAGGCGGGAGTCGAAAGTCTAAGTAGCTGTGCTTCGCTTTGCTTCGCTGCAACTTCACAGGACACGAAGCGCAATCACGAGTTTCCCGTGGAGTCGCACCGGGAAGTTGTGAATCTGTTCGTGGACGCCGTGAACCGGAGAAGTCCGGAAGGCTTTGCGGCCATCGAGTCCGAGCAGTACCTCGAGGCGGCCGTGCAGCCTTGGGTCCATTCGCGCAGTGGCTGCCTCGACCAAAGTGGCCGCCGCAAGTTCGGGGCAAAGTCGAGGACGGCCCCAAGAAGCAAACACGTGCAAAGTCCTGTTACCGCCATGCAGTGGGGGGCCCTGGCAGGAGCTCCGACGATGATGATCTAGATGCGGTCAGATTCGTATCAGACTCAGAGGACCCCCAGAAAGGGTCATCATAGATCCTTACATCCTCATCCAGCGGAGTCTCTAAGATTCGAAGTCTCTGACTGCAGGACTTCGTGTTCCATCCCGGCTTTTTGGCACTTTGGCCAGGCAAAAGCGGCGAGGCCTTTGGCAGAGAGCATCGCTTTGGTGTTACGCATTGCCCACGCTCGTACCCTCTGGAGGTCGAAGTTACGCTTCGGACGGGAAGCGTCGGAAAATACACGGCTCTGTTGGAGGCCGGAAATGTGTTACGGGCACCCTTTTTTTTCTTCTTGAAGTGTGAGGGTGATGCAGGGTTGGGCAATGGAGCTAAGGCTGTTGGCTTCAATTCCTTGCATGCCCAGTGTCTCGAAGTATTTGCATCCGTACAGCTGCCGTGCGCGGCCTCAGCCTTTCCAGTTCCAGTGAAGCACGTGAGACTCGGGAGTTTGTCGCTGATCCTGTGCCTTCAGGTTGGTGCGTATCAACACGCATCACGCCTCTTGTCAGCATTGGCGGCTGTATCACGTTGCATGACCGTGAAGATGAAAAATCTCGTGTCTTGCGGCAAGAAGCCGCTTGCACAGCCTCTTGAACAGCATTGTCCGAGGCCCATTTCCCAGTCACTTATCTCAGGAGCGCACTCTGTCGGTGTTTGCACCACAGACACAAGACGTGAAGAGAGCCTTTGCTCTGTTTACACCTGTGTGGGTTTGCGCAGGACAGCATCCGAACCCATGGAGGTGGAGCTTCGCAACGAGTCCGAAATGCCCGCCAACTTCTCATGGAAGGTGCCGGTAAAGATGGATGGCTGCCACCAAGCAGCAGCCAGTGTTCGGGATGCCAACCCCGCAGCCCGCAGCAAGTTGCATTTGATGTTGCACGCCTGAGACTTCAGGCTTGGAGGCTCAAATCCATCCGTCGCAGGCGAGATGCTGCAGGCAGCCGCTATCATGTCTCACCTACGACTCACCGTGGTGCCAGGGCTCCATACCACCTAGAGAGAGCCGGAGATGCACCATCATTGCTGTGCCTACGAAGATCCCGGAAGATGGTGAGAAACTCGGTGCTGCCCCAGTCAAAGCTTTCCTGGCTGCATGTTTGCTTTGAGGTCACGCCGTTCTGCCATGCCATCTCTTCATCGAAGAAATCCTTCAGCCTTTAGAGTGACTTGGTTGCCTCTCCTTGCATCTCGGTGCGTGCATCTACTTCGCTCCGAGCTGTATACCCGCAGGCTGCGCGTGACTGCCGTTGTCTATGGCTGCGAAGTGGACTATGCCGTCGTTTCAGCTGGAGATCTACCTCCTGAAATAGAGCTGAAACCACGACAGCCTGGCGATTCACCATGCGATCCCCGCGGCACATACATGATCACCAGCGGGAAAGCTTCGAGAAGAATGCCGGCGGTGGACTTTGGCGAGTTGCCGCTCCAAAGGGCCAAAGTCATGCAAGTGGTGCTCTACAACAGGACGGGCATCGCGACACCCTACAGTGCCTCGTAATGCATCGCGAAGCTGCAACATGTAATGCTAGCAGCAGCTTGCATTCTTTTTTTGTGAGGTGTGAAAGTGGACAAGAACCCGGCCTTTGATCCGTTGGTGAAGGGCAGGAAGATTGGCGATTACCTCGATGCAGCGACTCGAATGTACGCACTGATCAACCAATCAGGCGCGAGAGACCAGAACATGCCACGCTGTGCCTCCACGCTGAGCCTCTGCCCGTGCAAAGCTATGCCGTGGCCGTTGCCGGAGGTGGAGCCGAGCCTGAAAACCTAGGCCAGGGACCAACTCTGGCGGCTTCTGATCTGCCTGTGAGTCGTTTGCTGTCTTCTCAGGGGAGACTGTGAAGCAGAGCTTTGAGAACACTCCGCAGCCTGCTGGTGCCGGCCGCGATGACAGCGACCCGAGGCTCGATGCCGCTGTGTCTCACGGCAGTTCCTGGCATGCGCATTGCCTGCCGAAGGATCAAAACGAAGAAGTTCAAGAGCCTTGACCGCACAACTTTGCTGCACATAACGAATTCCGGACCTCGAGTCAGCAGGAGTACTTTGAACAAGACAAAGAAGACCAGCACCAAGAAGAAGAGGCTTCCATGAGCTCCTCATTCAGATTGGGACGTCCCTGTTATCAGAGCACCTGGAAGGTGGATTCTGGATGACAAGCACGAGCGCCAGGCCAGGCAATGGTTTCGGCCCATCGCGCGTGGCTCGCGGGTCGCATTGTGGCTTCCGAGGCCTTCCGCAGCAGCTTCGGGGCTGATTTCGCCAAGCAGAAAGAGATGAAAGAGCAGGGCCGAGCCGCCGCCCTACGCAGCACTATCATCTCTGACAGAATGGCTTGGAATCGCCTTTCAAGAAACCTGCTGTTTGATCACTCGAATCGCTTGCTTCCAGATGGCGCTCCGAGCCGGACGTGGCTTCGTTGCTTGGCATGGATCGGAGGCTTTGCCACAGAAATTCCTTGTGACATCCCTTCCAGGCGGTGAAGGCAGCACCAGCCAGCGATTGGCTGCAGCCTTTCAGCACGGCTGTGATCACTGTGACGTCCTTCAGTGATCTGCCTGGCCTCATGGAAGACGAAGCCAGACTGAAACATAGGGTTACCTGCAAGGTATTCACGGCAAGCAAGAGGGCAAAACAACGGCCAGTGCTCTGCATCGAAAGACAAAACCAAGCGACAAAGGAGCTGATCCTCACGCTTCGAGAGCTTCCGGGGCACTCGGAGGGAGAGAACTTCCGCATACCGTTGCGCTTGAAGTCGCGGCCGGGATTCGATGGAGGGATACCCAAAGCCCTGAACGCCTTCCGAGCGTAACAGCTCCTAAGGTACGGGAATCCGTTGTATCTTCCGGATCAGCAAGTGGGCCTTAACACCTTGGCATCTCCTCCCAGGCCCGGGCCCCGGGTCTCGTAGAAACGACGGCTTGTCGACATTTGCCTTTTCCTTCGAAGCTTCGAAGGTTGCTCTGCGGTGTGACAGTCCCGGCAGAGAAGCAGCTGATGAGACGGTTCAAAGTGGGCAACAACTCTGCGGCAAGGGTGGTGGTGAACTGGAAGGTGGGTGGTTTGCAAGAGTTTCTAGATTTTCAACTACCCGTGTTCCAACGCCAAGCACTGCGGCGCGGCAGTGACTTCAACTTCAGGTGTAGAAGGCATGTCCCCAGCCACGCCTTGGTACAGTCTCCGGTACGCTCCCGACATGTTTCAAAGCTTGGCAGCTTTTAATTTTAGACAATGCAGACACAAGCTACCAGAATCCGAGATTTCAAAACGGCTCGGGCCCGGATGTGTCCGTAGCAGTCGCTGGCTCAGAACATTCAGATGTTAGCTGGACACAGAGTCTGCACAACGATTCGCGAGAGAGAAGAGAAGTTTGAGAATTTTTTTGCCATCCAAGATTCGAGCTACTGCGGAGCAAGCCAGTAAGACTAATGCTGCTGCGTCGCTTGTCTCGGATTCACGTTGGTGTAGTGTCCGCGCTTGTCAGATCTTCCCGAAAATGAAGCTGGAGAACATGGCAGAAGATCGAGCAATGATTCACGTGGGGCTATGTGGCAGAAACCCCAGTATAAAGGACCCCTTCATTGAGGAGCTTGGAGACAAGGACCCTCAATGTTGCGCGAACCATCATGCACATGCAACGTTTCTACGGCCTTTTGCCTGACGTGGTTTGCGTATGTTATGCTCAGGACGTGCCAACTCTGAAATTGGAGAATGACGGTGTGGAGGAGGAAGAGGAGCTGGATCCCGAGGAGCCGTTCAACTTCAAGATTTGGTCGCAGCAACCTCCACATATTCAAGATCCGTTCTCCCTACCTGGAGATGCGCTGCCAGTGCTTATCGAGCCGGTAGAAGCTGTGGTGCCGCGCTTGCAAGTAGTTCCGGTCGGACATTTCTTCGCACGGTGAACGTTGACATTGGACAGGTGCCAGAGCACGGAACTGCCAGCTTTACCGTGACCATGACGTGCTTGAAAGCGACCCTGACAGCTGCAAGCAACTACCGGTACACTCTGATAGGAGACTGCAACTTCGACTGTGTTTCAGCTTACATGATCTTGACGTCTGCGACCGTGTGTCACCTGACATAGCCGGCATGAGCTGATTGCTAGGTCGCTTCACAGCTGATCGCGAGCAGCGCGTGGCCTTCGCTGAAGCCAATCCCGACGAGGAGTATGACGAGCGGCCACCCCAAACAGCCTATGCAACTTGGCTATGGCATTGGGGTGGAGTACCTAGGCCCTAGGCGCCCTACGTGCCAAGCTGAAAAGAGCTGCAAAGCCAGGTGGCCCTCAGCCAGGATGCTGAGGTGGAGAACCTGCCAGACATCCAGCTGGACGGACGGGAGGTCGTGGATGATGACTCGGACGTCGAAGTGGATCCCAAGGCGCTGCTCCAGGAGCCTTTGGTCGAGGCCGGCTTGCCTCTAGCTGCTCTAGCTCAGAACTTGGGTCAGCTTGGAGCCCGGGCTCTTCCGCGGAGGTGCCAGCACCGCTCGAGGTTGCGACGACGAAGCGCTTCAAGCGCAATCGTGCAGGGCCGCCACCTCCACAGCCCTTGGCCGTGGAGATTGTTGTCAAAGTTCCTTCCCCTCCCGCCCGGTCCAGGGATGTTCCCGACAAGCGGCAGGCTTATGCCTAAGTTACACTATTGAGGTGCCCTCAGCAAGGATTTTGTTCGGACTCAGTTCCCCAACTCCAAAGCACAGCTTGGACCCGAAGACTTTGGGATACAATTCTGCCTTGACTGCACCACGTGTGGCCACCATACATCAGCATTCATTTCTCATCTTCATTCCAAAACCCCTTAAAAGCTGTAGAAGGTTGCTGTTGGTCTGCAGGAGCCCCATCTGGATGTGCTCGCCACGATTGTCATCGACTGCGTGGGGGATTGTGTGTTGCCCAGGTTGACGGTGGACAAGAAGGGAAACCCTGCAGTTGAGGAGTTCCCAGCACAAAACAAGGAGCAGGATGACATCGGAGATGATCGGGAGCCTCCAGTTCTCAATGCGCCGGTGTTTAAGTTCACTTGGTCCTCGGTGCCTCAGGGATCTCAGCCATCTACTGGTCCTTCGCACGGAGGCGCAGTCGGCGGCACTCAGGTTACGGGCATTTCTTCATGCCTGGTCCGCCAAATCAGCTTCTCCAACCACAATGCCGCAAAAATCACATGCAAGTTTCGGGTTGAAGGCCCGTTCAGGATTCAGCTCATACAACAGGGCGGCGCACATCCAGTGGTGAATCCTGACAGCTCCAGCAGTAAGGCCAAGAAGAAGGACGAGCAGCAATCGGACATTCGAAAGCTTTTCGTGCTGTCGAGATGGGAGACGGTAACACTGCATGTGATGTTCACCCCTGAGCAAATTCCAGTGGCTGAGTGGGAGCATTACTTGACCAAGCACGAGCATGTCTTCAGGGGCGACTTGATTGTGGAGTACCCTCGGGATGCGGAAGGTGAGCTCGACACCCACAAGGACGGCCCTGCGTAGATGTCGGTTTACCTGCTTTTTCACCACCTGTCGCTGATGTGAGGGGTTGTGAGGGATAGCATCTCCTCTCCTCCTTCGCGTCGATCTCCTTCCTTCGATCTTCCTCATGAACCGCGATGGTCTGCATCTTGATCGTACCACCACCACCACCACCGCCGCCGCCACCACCCCCACCACACCATCAGCAGCAGAACCTGCATCACCATTGTCGATGGTCGTCGTTGTTGCCTTCTCCAGGCACATGACACGAAGACATGCATTTAACCTCTCCCTCCCAGCCTGTGTCGGGGCCAGGCTGGAACGGTTCTTGGGGACCTGTCTACCATTCAGTGAAATCACTTGTGTTTGCTCGGGCTGTCGGAAGCCAGTTTGTTACAAGTGACAGTTTGTTCGAGGGCTTGACCGGTCGATGGGCAGAACGGTTTGCCAGTTTGGGAAGCTTCTGGCAACAAAAAGCTATCATGGCTGAGACCCGAAGTCGGCCTAAGCCGAGGTGACCGGCCGGGATTCGAAGGTCTTTAAACGCCTCGCGCTGTGCATTCCACTTGATTTGCCAAGTAACAGCATGTTTGCAGGGCGTGCGTCGCTCCAGGGAACCCCCGCTCCAGCAGATTGCAGTGTTCGTACAAATAGAAAATTTCTGGTCGAAGGACGATCTCCAGAGGATCCACCTGGTCGGTACTGCAAGACGGCCTGCAGTCCGAGTGCATGTTGTGCCGAACGAATTCGATCGGCCGATACGCCTCGAGCGGGCTGAGAGGCCCCCTTGGTCTGAGCCAGTCCCTGTGCTCGTGGAATTTGGTTACACGCACGTGCAGAGCTCTGTTACGAGATTCCGATGTATCCTTATCTCCAACATCACAAACACGCTGGCCAAATGGTCTCTGGTACATGTTGGCCGCAAACGAAAGGCTGCACCGGTGATCGGTGCTACTTTGCCGGAAGAAGAGGAATTTCGTGCGCTGGACGACAAGGATGCTTTTGAGTTTGATATCAGTGCTGGTGAACTTCCTGGCCCATCCAAAGACGGCTTGGTGCCTGGTTCCGAAGAACGCTTGCCCCACTGGTGTGCCAAGAGCTCCGTAGTGCCCAGAGCACCAGCGTTTCCGGACGAAGAGCGCTTCGATCCACAGCGACTGAAAATCTCCTTTAGACCCAAGAAGAACGAGCTCTATAAATGCAGGTTTCGAGTTCAAGTTGAGAGTGGACTCAGCATTGACTTCATCTGTAGAGGGACCGGCAGCTACGATGAAGAAGACGACAATTTGGATTTTCATGAAGCTTAGCCGCTTAGCTTGCTCGCCTGGCCCTGTGGTTGAGCAGGGCTCACGTCTTCGGCGAATTGTAGCATGTCGCTGCTTGCACTTTAGCACAGATCATCCATCTGAATCAGCTTAGCCCGAAGCGCTTTCAGTCTCACATGCCAACAGCAAGCACGAGGTGCGCCACGTTCACTCAGTCTCACTGGCATGAGCGCTAGAGGTTCCGGACAAAAGTGGTCCCCGACCTCTTTGGGAGATACCGCAATTGGCATAAATCAAGTACATCTCATTTATCTCACACTGCATGCCGGTGTTTCACTGCGCTCCCCACCAACAGTCTCACTCGGGCATTCAAGTCTGAACGCCATGCCGTAGTTAATTCACAAAATGACCCGGAGTCTGACCGCCGTTGAACCACGTCTCGTGATTCTGTGCAGCTGTACTTCCCTGCAGACCTCTGCATGGGCCTCTCTCTCCGCAGCTTACGGCTCCACCAACAGTGTAAGGGCATGGCCGTGCAGGCGTTCGGTGAGACAGAAGTTGAGTGCAGGGAAGCGGCACATGCAGCTTCCCTCCGATGCTGGTTACGAGGGGGAGTTGGCGAGCAGCATCCTTCTTGAAGAAGATGCGCATGCGCCCAGCAGACCAGGGATACCAGGGCTCCCAGATCCACTCAGGAACCCTCTGCTAGAGCCTTGCCCGCCGTTTTTTACCAGCGGCCTGGGAGGCTTAGATGAAAGCAGGGGCAGAGCTCCATACCAAAGGATCGAGTCCGAAGCTCCTCACAGAACTCCCACAAGAACACCTTCGCCTGTTTATCAGTATGGTGGCGGAGTTATTAACAGTTTCGGAGAGCCTGATGGCATCGGACTCCCTCCAGCCAAGAGTGCGCCCGCACCTTTGGGCACCCCGCAGCGCATACCAGACAGCAGTGCAGGCAGTGCTCCTGCTCCACCAGGAGCAGGAGGCCCCACCGGATCTTCTAGCGGATTCTCGTCGTATGCTCCTATGCAGACTCTGTGGCAAGGCTTGAACCAGCCCCCACCTTACTACAACATGTTAGTCAGCCCAGCTGCACCCGGGCAACCTGCAGCGGCAGCAAGAACCACAGAAATATCCGGCAAGTCTGGCGCGCAAGTACCCGTTGATGCCAATGTGCTGTCCATGATGATGATGGCGCAGCAACAGCAGGCCACCCAGCCTGGAGGCTCGTTTGCAAGGATGTGCATATGCTTTGGAAACCACGGTTTGGCAGTCTCGCTGTGAAGCGCCGTGAGTTTTGTCTGCTTCAGCAGGTGTCATCAAGCCACCACCGGCACCTGCCCCAGAGCTGTATGCGGTGTGAACAGCAGGCAGATGGCACTCGCGCTCGATGTGTGTAGGACCTGTGTAGGAGTCTAACCTCAGGCTGGTGGGGTGCAGGCACGGTTTGAAACTGAAGTCAGCGGTTTCGCGAGCAGCAGCTCCAGCGAATGAGGGGCTGGCAGCGGTTGTACAGGCAGGCAAAGCTTGGCACCACGGGATGAAGCTGGGATGTGGGTTTCCTGTCCTTTAGGAAGCCAGGGCAGCTGAAAACAATGGAAGCTTGTCCTGACAAGAATGTCAACGTGGTCCTTTGACCCGCGCAAATGCAGCATGGGCAGGTAGAGAAAGTTCCATGCTACGGCTTGAAAATGTCACAACCTGCAAAAGCAAGCCAGTGGCTGTGAGCTTCAGGTGCTGGAGCTTGTGAGACATGCTGCGAGATCAATCATGTGGTAAGATGGTTGGCGCAAAAGTGCTTAGATCGAATTTGGCCAAGGTGAGCCAGCCGCAGCAGCCGCAGCCCGTGCAGCCGCAGCCGCCACCTCAGCCACAGCAACAACTAACAGCACCTGGACCTGGACCATGTGCCAACAACTTCTCCGCCATTTCCCCCATCACCGCAAGCACACCTTCCGGACTTCCAACTTCGGCCCCTCCATCGGCACCGCCTCCGCCGGCGCCGCGAAAGCCCGAGCGGCCAGAACGGGAGTCCAAGGAGAACGTGCTTAGCCCCAGCCAAGCCCTCCCCCCTGGACCCCAGCCACCGCGACCACAAGCCGTCGACAAGAAGACGAAAGCACGCCGAGACAAAGAGCCCAAGCATGCTCCTCAGCCCCAGCAGCATGAACCGGGTGCCATCGCCCCAGGGTCGGCTAGTTTGAACCGGGCATCAGACAAAGGAGGCCCGGCGCTCTGCAGCTTGCAGCTTGCAGCTCTGCATTGGAAGTTCCATGCTTGCTGCATTCAGGTGGAAAGGGTGACAGACGGAGACGGAGTGCTGGGCAGGTCGAGGCAAGGCACCCCGAGCCCTGTAGGCAGCCTGTAGCCTCCTGGACCTCGAAGCTTTGTGGTCTTTGCCGCAGTGGGCAGGCTGGGGATGGCATGGCTAACAAGCTACGGCCACAGGCCACCAGCCCGCTCATCGAGCACTTGAAGGCAGCCCGGCAGTCTGCAGCGGTCGGACGTCGGAAATTCTTCGAGGACCCATGTGACATCATGTGATGTTGTCAGAGTCAAAGCGAGGCACGAGAACGGCTGGTTGATCTCGCGGAACTCTCTGGACATATCAGCGAGATAGCCCAGGATCAGTATGGCTCCAGGCTATCTATCTCCTGGGATTTCCCTTCGGTAACCCGTTGTAGCTCCCCGTGTCCGAGTCCTGTGTTCTGCGAGGCTGATACAGCAGAAGCTCGAGGTTGCGAGCGACGAGCAGAAGCAAATTGCCTTTAAGCAGGTGCTTCAAAAGATGCTTGTCAGCATAGCACTTTGTAGAGTCTGAACTCGCACTGAGTTCGTTGCAGTGAGGATGTCGCAGTTGACGACCGATGTTTTCGGAAACTACGTGATACAGAAGTTCTTTGAGTGCTTCGGCTGCTGCTTCCACGCCCTTGCAGTTTGTGGGGTTGGCAGTGCCTCGATTCTCCAGGTATGGAAACTCCGAGCAGAGGCGTATACTCGCGGAGCAGCTGGTGGGACAAGTCCTGAAGCTTTCGCTCCAAATGTATGGGTGACTTGGCCGAAGTGGAAATGGGGAATGGGGGCGAACCATCCCCCCCCCCCCCCCCCCCCCAAAGTGCATGTATCGACTGCAGGTGCCGGGTCGTGCAGAAGGCCAGGAGCTGAGGGTCCGAGGAAGCCGCTCAAGGCAGCTTGACTTGCCGTGCTTGGCAGGCACTGGATTCGGTTCCCATCGAACAGCAAGTGCTTTTGATTGGCGAGCTGAAGGGTCACGCCATGCAGTCGCACTAAGGGATTTTTGCCTGTTTTGAAGCACACTGGCCGGGGACCAAGCGGACCAAGCCTCTTCCTACAGCCCAGGTCATCAAATGCATTGAAGATCAGCATGGCAACCATGTCATCCAAAAATGATGCTCGGCACAGGAATCGTTTCGTGCAAAGTTTCGGTGTTGTTGCTTTAAATCTAAGTCCTTGGCAGCTTCGGCCTCTGACTGCCGAGGCATTGAACGCCTTCCGACCGACCGGATCGGCTTCATTGTCGATTCTTTTGCTGGCATGGCACTCAGAGACTCGACCTTCGAGTCGAGCCGTGAGCAGCCCAGAGAGACGAGAAATGATGAGTAAGGTCAGGCTGCTCGAATGGCCAAACACTGCCGCTTGGCTCAGTCCTTCTTGTGTCGTCTCCACGACAGCTTGCAGCTGCGCAGGTTATGGCTGCAGAGTTATTCAGCGGCTAATAGAATATTGTGCTTCGGCCCAGATATCTGCACTTCTCGATGAGGTGTTGGGTTGCTGCCGCTCGGCATACGAGAGCACCATCAAATCTATCGAGATGCCATGAGAGCAGCAGCAGCAGCCGTCGTCCTTGTCGTCGTCGTAGTCGTAGGTTGTCGTAGTGGTGGTGGTGGTAGTGGTAGTGGTGCGGTAGTCGTAGCGGTAGTGGTAGTAGTTGCAGTAGTAGTCGTCGTTGTACCATGTCGTACCTGCATACATATGCACGTACGATCACATATGTATGTAGTGATGTACGCCGTGTACGTAGTACTCAGTCGGAGCCGTCGCCGTGTCGTCGTAGTAGTCGCGGTCGTAGTAGTAATCGTATTAGTGAAGTGGTAGTCGTAGTAGTAGTAGTAGTAGCAGTAGCAGTAGCAGTAGCCGCAGTGGGGGTGCTGATGGTGGCGGTGGTGGTCGTGGTGGCGATGGTGGTAGCAGTAGCAGTAGCAGTAGCGGTGGCAGTAGCAGCGCTTCCGTTAGGGTTTAGCTATCCTCGTTGACGGCCGTGTCAAAGACATGCCCGGATGCCGCTATGCAAAGACGTTCTCGAACGTTTGCGCCACGGAAGGAAGGAAGGAAGCAGTAGGAGTAGGAGCAGTCGCAGTCGTAGTCGTAG
The DNA here is from genome assembly GCA_003297005.1 of Symbiodinium sp. clade A Y106. Taxonomy (NCBI): domain Eukaryota; class Dinophyceae; order Suessiales; family Symbiodiniaceae; genus Symbiodinium; species Symbiodinium sp. clade A. Next base: position 44,844 of record BGNK01002964.1, on the reverse strand, counting down.
TCGCCGTAGTAGTAGTCGTCGTCGTAGTAGTAGTAGTAATAGTAGCAGTGGTAGTGGTAGTAGTAGTGGTAGTAGTAATCGTAGTTGTTAGTAGCGGGTTGTTGTTGTTGTTGCGGTTGCGGGTTGGGGGTTGCGGTTGTGGTTATTGCCGTCGTCCTTGTTGCCGTCGTGGTGGTGGTGGGGTGGTAGCAGTAGTGAAAAAAGCAGTAATTAGTAGCGTCAGCAGCATAGGTTGACTTGTTGTTGCCAGGATAAGGCTGCGGTGTTTGCTGTAGAAGCTCCAACAATGCAAGCCCGTTGCTCAAGCATGTCTGCACAGTTCCCGGAAACCTGCAGTGACGGAGTTTTTACCGATAGTGATAGTGGAGCCCTGTCGTCCTGACCTCTATTTGGGGTGCACAATCGCGAGTCACGGGTCTAGTGATGAGCGTAGAGAGAGGCCCCTTGACAGACCTGTTCAGGTATGGAGCTGGCAACGGATCAGTACGGCAACTATGCTTCTTGGCCTTTTGTTAGTCATGGCTTGCAGCAAGCACCAGCTCCGGAACACGCACGCCGTGTTGCTTTGGCTGAGGTTGTGCAACATGTTATGGAGCACAGCAGTCGACCTGGTGACCGGCAGCAGGTGATGAATATTGTCCGCAAAAACATTTTGTCGCTCTCTTGCCCGAGACTTACGGCAAAGAGGAGCTTGAGTGCTTCTATGATCTTGAGCGGCTCCTGTTCTTTCTGCTCTCCGAGGCCACAAGTACGCTAGCAACGTGATTGAGAAGGCCTTGCAGTGCGCAACGCCAGAGGAAAGATCGCACCTCGTGGAGGTGGGAGGTGACTCATGATGTAGCACTTGGTTTTACAAGGTTTGGCTGGCTCCTGGTTCCTGGATCAGGCAATAACTGGCCAGCAGGGTGATCCGCATCCGCCACTTCTTGTCATGATGCGAGACAGGCCCGCAGGGACACAGTCGCAGAATCTTCAACACTTGATCCCTCAGCAATGACAGAAGCGAATATTCGCAGCCCTCAGGTTTGGCAACTACATCGTTCAACGGGTAATTGCACTGGCGCAAAGTCCACAGCGTGATTTGCTGTTCTGGAAGCTTCGAGAGCACATGCCGGTGCTCAAGAAGTCGAACACGCAGCGTGGCTGGGGCAACTCGAGATCCGCTGTGCTTTTCTTCGGTGTTTGCAATCGCCCTGACCATCTGCGAGCCGAGGTACGGCAAACACATAATCTCGGCGCTGGAACGGGCCCAGACAAGTCCAAAAGACTGAGGCAGGCCCAGGCCAGTTGAAAGAGCACGTGTAGTGTGCAAAGCACTCTTGAGAAAGGTGAAAGCAGGCTGTTCTGGCACACCGTGCAAACAACTGCTCGAAGTTGCTAAAAGGGCACCTGGCACCGCCGGCTGTCTGTTTACAACCCATGCTACGAATTCAGGAGGAAATTGAAGGATCGCCAAGAAACAGACAGCTCATTGGACATAGCTGAGCTTCAGGGCCCCATCGACTGCGCAGTCGTCCGGAGACCTGCGGCATGCACATATGAGCACAAACAGGTGCTCCGACAACAAAGTGCTCTCTACACTCTAGATAGCACTTTCTGGAAGCTTGGTCGTGTTTGTTTTGTCGCCGCATTCAGGAATAAAAGCTGAAGGCCCTTCGAAAAACAGCATCCAGCTGTACCAAGTTTCTGTAGCGGATGTGGACTTCGATTTGCCGCTAGCTATTAGTACCCATGTCGTGCCCGATAGAACCGGGTCAACTCACGCAGAATCGATGCCACGACGAAAACCTCTGGAATGCATGCGGACTGGACTGGGAGATGTGGCTCCTGCCGTTGCTTGAGCTGATATGTGCTGATCAGACGTGTGGTTGCACGACGTTCAACACGCCATTTCCTGCAGATAATTGCAGGCTCGGTCAAGCTGTATATCACCGTATCGTGGCCGTGCGGAAATATCCAAAGCCGTCAAGCTAAGCCCCCATGGCATGGTGCAGATTGCGAGAGTACAGCGTTGAGCATCCCACCAAGCATCTCGGCCATCATGCCAGCCTTTGTGCTCCATCGAAAACTTGTCTTGGCCCCTTCTAGTTTATGCTGCCGGCTGTGTATTTGCTGCGGGCATGGGCTCCTCGGCTGTAGCCTGGGTTTGTTTCTTTGCTCACCTTGTGCGTCCGAGATCGTCAGAGTGCCATCAAGGCCGGGGCGACAAGGCAGCCGTCTCCAGCAAAAAGCCCAAGAAGGCGGGCAGGGGTGCGAGATCGCTGTGCTTGCTGTTATGTTAAGCTGACAAGGTTACCCAGACTTTGGCCAAAAGTACCGCCAAAGCCAAGGCCCGCAGGGACGCTCCATGGAGAGAGAGCGTCACAGAGATCGAGGGGCTTCTTAAAGTGAGGGGTGCCGGATGGGAAGGATACTACTACGGAACTCATCTGAGGTCTGCAGAACGGAAGCCAAGGCAAGCTCGCCAAAGGCTGCGGCTGAGAAGCCGCCAAGCACAGCCAAGGCACATTCTTTCGGCCCAATACGTACGTACGTGCTTGCGTGTGTGCGTGTGCGTTTATATGTGTTGCTTCTGCAGTGGCGTGTTTCTGTTGCTTTTGTAAGCATCCGGCCCCCGTTTGAGTCAGTCCGTCTGCTGTTTAACGGCGCGAGATTATCAGATATTATCAGTGGGTGCGCCAGTCCATCTGTGATGGCCATGGCGATTGTGAGGAGGATGGCGATGACGAGGTGATGATTGCAGGATTGATTTGAGCCCACGGTACTCTCAGCAGAACAGAAAAACCCACATTCGTTTGCGAGTCCGGGGAAGCCACTTACCGAGTGAGAGGCCTAACGATCGAACCTGCGATGCTGAAGAAAGCAGCCACAGCAGCAACAAGAAGCGAAAGAACTTCGACAGGGAAGAAAACAAAGCACCCGCCGCAAACCCTGGAGCAGAGCTCTGCAAATTCTCGGCCGAGCCTGGCCCTGGCTAGCCCACACCCGGCCGTACGCGGCCAGACCCCCCCACACGGCGAAGGCTTTCCGTGACAAAACTTCCCGAGGCAAGGATGCCTGGGGCATTACAATTCGATTTCATTCCGACCACGACTTTGTCATTGCTGCAAAGCGCGCGAAGTATTCCCCAGACGGTTTGGTACAACTTGCAGAGTAAGGATATGTAAAGATACTGGGGGCAAGCATTTTAGGCGTGCTCCTGAATCGCCAGCAGGAAGCATGGTGGTGGATGTTTCTGAATCCGCCAGTACGGGGGAGCGTTGTGGTCACGCCGTGGGAGCTGCGAGATATTGCGAGATACTCTGGTCGTGTCTAGCAGCTTGGGAACGGGCCCTGCAAGAGCCCTTGCTGGCCAGCCCCACCTCCGCCAATCCCTCGCAGAATCCTTTCCAAGATTGCCTGGCGAAGGCGTGCATACCACATTGCCGAAGGCAAGCAGAACTGCCGTGGCAAACGCTTTTGGCCTTTTCTATTTGAGATTGTTAGCTGAAGGACTCGCGCATCCCCTTTTAAAAAACGATGCTGTCAGGCGAGTTGGGAGGGAGGGGTCAGGGGAGTACCTGCACCGCAGAGTGACCTATTTTACTCCCAGTCCGACTGCAACAATCGCGTATTCGTGCCACGAGTAGCATTTTGGCAATGTTGCTCTTCGTCACCTTGCGGCCTGTTGCATGACTCCAGATCCTCCGTTTTGGTGCGCAGATCGATGCCTCCGTGTTGCAAGCACAACCCTTTAAATCCAACCGTAGTAGACGGTGACAGGGATTTGAGCTGGGCTGCGGGGTTTGGAAGTGCCTTTTGCTCGAAGTACACCTGTTACGGGATTCTCACCTTCGTCGTGCAGAACTATCACTTGCATGAACGCGTGGAGCACAGCTCTTGCAGTACTTGGGTTTGAAGTCAGTTGGTCCGGCGTGCAGGAACTGCTCATCTTAGCAAGTCTTTGCGTGTCCCTGCACAAGTGTGTCCAGTGCAGTGCAGAAGTATGGGCGGGACGATGCGATTGGGCAAACCAAGTTCCAACGGCCAGATTTAAAGGCAGTGAGGGAAAGGCAGTGACAGGTGGGTGGATTCCTGGTATTCCGCTTCACCATGGTGTCACTCGTTTGGATGCACTTAACTCTTTGCGCGTCCCTTGCAAAAAAAGGCGTCGAGCCCGTGGTTGAGGCCGCTGCGTCAGATGACCAGAGCCCGAAGAGGAGGCAGAGGAAGGGTGGAAAGCCTGTTTTTCCAGAAGACGTGACAGCATGGTCGGACAGGGAGGACTCGGCGGTCCCTTCCGACGGGTTGGGCGACAAGACCGACGACTGGGCCTTGCTCCGGAATTCCAAGACAGGATGGTTTCACCCTGCGGTCAAAGTGGGCGATGATGATCAGTGGTGCCTGGCCTGCTGTCCACGAGCTGTCGTGCAGGAGCACTACACCCGACATGACACTGATCCATGCTTTGGTGGCTGGACCACGTGTGGACATTCCGGCTGCCGAGACTCCTAGTCTGCGTCCTGGGCCCAAGTGCTTGCGCTGGTGTCAAATCGGGCATGACGTGTGCCGGGCGTGAAATTACGCTCCTGACGAGTGTCGAGCGTTTGAGTGTGTGACAGGCGCGTTTCTGCACCAGTTGTTTGTGTGAGTGCTTGTTGACACATCGATCCTCTGCAGCAGACGAGTGTCTGCTTTGCTGCCTTGCCCGTGCAGGCATGCTCTTCACGGATTTCTCCGCTTGGTGGCGTGTCTTCAGCCGTTGCGGTGGGCGTGTGTCTACCGCACTGTGCTCCTGGACTGGTTATAAGCACTTGATGGTCCGAGTTGCTTGTGTGCCTGGCTCTTTCCTTTGCCTGTCCTTGGCGTCAATTGGATGCGTCTGTGCCTGGGGAGGTAATCACTTGCGTATCGGAGTTGGGCTATTCCAGCAAAGCTTCGTTTGCCTTCGAGTCAGAAGAAGTGTTCAAGTCCTTTGTGAAGTATGCTTTGGTGACGAAAGGGCCGACGCCGGATGTCACAGAGGACACATGGACATTCCACCCCTTGGACGTCTGGCGCCAGCCAAGTACACGGCTTATATGTGATTGAGTCGGCCTTACCATCGCACACCTGCTTCATGTGTGGTGCTGGGCATTTGGGAGCTTGGTCTTCGTATGTGTCTCGCTTCATGGAGTTCTAAGCAGCGACTTTAGGTGAACACTTCCGGCCCCTTAACTTGGCTGAGGCAGAGGAAGCGGATCAACAAGCCCTGAGGGAAATTTTTTCCCTATGCTTTAGCGGGCCCTCGATGGACGACGCCGTTTCCAGCCTGGGATATGCTCCGCCACCTTCTCGCACCTCGCCCGAAGCTGCCCAAGCGTCCAAAGATTCCCAACGTGCGCCGGGAGGATCCGCCAGCTTTGAAGCGCAGGGGCAGTGCTGGTGATGAGTTGCCATAGAAGAAACCCAGGACTGGACAGCGCTTTGGCTGGATGGACAGGGGTTTGCAAGGACCCCAATTGCCAGCAGGGCCGAGTTTCGTTTCGGTTCATTTCGGTTTCTCAGATGGGTTTTGACTCGGTTTCGGTTCGCGCGGTTCGCTGCGAGTCTTCTTGCGTTTCGGTTCGGTTTCGGTTTGGTTAACCCATCCCTCCATCCACTGAGCCCCCTCCATCCAGACCCCCTCCATACAATCCTCCTTCCAGAGTGAGCCTCCATCCGCCCAACACTGTGAATCCCCCAGCCCTCCCAGCCCTCTCCATCCACCCCTCTCCATCCATCCAGCCCCCAGACCCACTTGCACCCGCGACAGGAAAGAAGAAAGAACCCTCCATCCACCACCCTCCGCTAGCCAACCCAACCCCCCCCCCCC